>CAUYLG010035780.1:0-33161 GCA_963573385.1 Cacajao melanocephalus
ATCAAACACCACATGTTCTCACTCATAGGCAGGTGTTGAACAATGAGAACACATGGACACAGGGAGGGGAGCATCACACACTGTGGTTTGTTGGGGGGGACTAGGGGAGGGACAGCGGGGGGGTAGGGAGTTGGGTAGGGATAACATGGGGAGAAACACCAGATATAGGTGATGGGGATGGAGGCAGCAAACCTCATTGCCATGTATTTACCTATGCAACAATCCTGCATGTTCTGCACATGTACCCCAGAACCTAAAGTGCAATAAAATATATATTTTTAAAAATTATATAAATAAAAGATTCTGGAGATGGCTGATAGTGATGATTGCACAACAGCGTCAATGTACTTAATGCCACTGCAATTATACTTTTCAAAGTTGTTAAAGTTGTGTATGCTATGCATATATGCATTTTTTTTCCAAATTTTAAAACTATAATAGAAAAAACTGTTACTCATTGGCTTACACTGCACCCTATATACCTCATAATGACAATTATTTATCTCATTGCTTTGTTATTATTATGTCCTTCTTACACGAGGCACCTATTTTTAATTATGTAAAAATTTTCCATTACTGAACCAAGTGGTATCCTGTTGTTCACAGTTTCCTTATCCTTTATTTGATTAATTTTATTTTCCCCATAAAGAGTCAAAAAGTTTATAAAATACCAAGCAAAGTGGTTTTCTAAATTTACAAACCTGCTTACTATCAGTTATTTTTTCTAATAATCTTTGTTCCAGGACCATCTGCTCTATCTACAGTGATTGCTCTCAAATACTGGCAATTAGCTATTATACCTGGACTTCCCTTTGCAATTTTTATATCATAATCTGTTTCTTGGGTCTGAGCTTTGTTTCTGTTGGTTTGCACTTTTATTTATCAAGCAGTCCTTTAGTAGAAAGAATTCATGGCAGATAATATTTTTCAGTCCTTGGATGTCTGAAAATATATGTTTTTCCTATGAGAGTTTTTAGTTTCTTCACTTTAACCACAATGTTCTGAAATTTAACACTGAAGTTTGCTCGTGTGTGTCATTAATCATTTTTTTAAAACTGGAACACCGGTGTATTGTTTAAATGTTCAGATTAGTATCTTTGAATTATAGGACATATTCTTGTATATTTTCAAAATTTCCTTCCCGTTGTATTCACTCTTATAACAGAAATTCTAATTAGGAAGTAGGATTCATTTTGCCTTTTTATAGGTCTTTTCTTTTGGAACTTTCATTTGCTTCAGAAAAACAAAACAAAACAAACTTTTTAACTCATTTGTTTGGGGTGTTGAATACATCTGGCTTCTGGCAGTCAGAAACACAAATGGAAGAAGTGGAAAGATATTACTATAAGTGCTTTATGAAGGACTCTATTCTTCCTGTTTTCAGTACTGCACTTAATTCCAAGACTTTGCTCACTTGATGCCCCCAAGTCTGGGACATCTTAAGTTCATTTTTAACAAACAATAACCTATTTGCCTCCTTATTGAAAAGGAGAATACAAAGAACTAGTTTTTTTTACAATAATTATTGTCACAATTATGCAGAGACTTTCCAACAATCTTCCTATTTTATCTCCATCTCTCAATCCAGCCTGGTACCTGGTACCTTCAACACTGTGTCTTTGAAGGATTCTATAAAGTACAATGGCTCATTTCTCAAAATTATATCTGTCTTCTTTTCTGCTTCTAAGTCAAGTACAAATTCTACAGCATAATACATTCTCATCTCCTCTCCTATTCCTATTACAACTAGAGGTTTATATATTGGTTGATTGATCAACCAACAGGAACATAGTGTACACCAAAAATAAAATTCTAAACTTGCCCAACTGACTGAATGGATCCCTCCTGTCAATCAAGGGAATTCTAAAGAAACCTGAAAAACTAGTTCAGGCCATGGTGGGAAGAGGGAGTCTGACATGCCTCATTATGCTATCTTCCCTTTGAAATTCAGGCACAGCTGACCATCATTAAAATTGAAACAGATGTCATAAGACTGATGAAACAAACTCTTTGTAGCGATAAAATACCAAATTCCATTATGACTCTAGTATAGCATCACGTGACAGATACCAGGCCCTGAAAGTATAAAAGTATTTCACCTCGAAATATATTTCTTTGACATATTTTGAAATGGCCCTGCAAAGCTGTTCCTTGTCGGGGAAATTCACATTCCGTAGAGAATCCACTTCCCTTTCCAGGTTTTTACCTAATCCTGAGAAGATTAGTTTACGGTCTAGCACCTTTTAAAGGTCTGAATAGAAAACATATGCCACCTACTGCCTCAAAGGGTGGTTGCCTATGTGACTTCATCTATGTAATAAGAACCTTGATCTCCACAACACTTATGTTAACTCAGACACTCCTTTTTATTGATTCCAAGTCTTTATAGAATAACTTAACTCTTTCAGCCAATTGCCAATCAGAAAATTTTTGAATCTATTTATGATCTGTAAGTCCCTGCTTTGAAGTTGTCTTGCCTTTCCAGAAAATTAAAAAAAAAAAAACAATGTATACCTTACACGTATTGATTAATGTCTTATGTTTCCCTGAAGCATTTAAAACCAAGCTGTAACCCATCTACCTTGGGCATATGTTCTCAGGACCTCCTGAGACTGTGTCATAAGTCATGTACCTGATATTTTGCTCAAAATGAATCTCTTCAAATATTTTGCAGAGTTTAACTTTTTTGGCCAATAATACATAGATGAAAGATAGATATTATATTTTCATGTTAATGAAATATTTAGAAGAAGAGGACAAAACATATTTGTTCTAACTTTGATTCTAAATGAAAGTTTAAATGACAGTTTCAATAAAATGTTGTTCTATGTGCAATGATTACTTAAAATAATAGATGGTGCTGTTTTGCTGCATTATTTGATAATAATGGCTACAAATTTACATGCATTAAATACTACAACAGAGGAATTACTAAGCAAGACTTTCTATTCCTACAAAAAAAGTTGAATAGAGTAATATGCTCTATCTTAATTGCCAGGGAACTTGAATACTGATATATTTATATCTGCAAAACTCATACAAAGTGGCGTTTGTCATTTGTAACTGAGGAAAAGTAGTTTAAATATAACTTGCAGGTATTATTACTTGATGGTATCTAAAATAATTTTATATAAAACCATGTGTTAACCATTTTATCTGTGTGTTGAAAATTTTACATGGTTTTGAATTTTTCTGTATTTTCCACTTTTTCTACAATGAATTTATATCATTGAAACAAGAGAAAATATTATTCTAAAAATGGAATCCAATCATATGTATTTTTATGAAGTCAGCATTATGATGATATAGAGTATCTCTTGCTACAATGGACTGTAGGTGAGTTCTTGAGAGTGCACTTAGGCTGTACTTAAGAAGCCAGTTTTTACAGAAGAGGAGATAAAATGTAGAATGCCAGAGTAGGCAGTCAAGTGGGAAAGTTAATAGAAAAATTAACTCCAATGTAATGACCAATTAGTGCCTTCTGGGAGAGAGTAGAGGGACAAAGCTGGACATTAAAATATTAAAGCAGATTAAAGAAGAGATGAGATAAAGTACAGGTGCATTTCATTCAAAATTAAGCCTTACTGCTACATTCATTTTATATACTAGATTGGAGGTGGGCCCTGAAAGCATCAGGGCTTATAACATGAGGACTACACAGAGCACTTGATGTCAAATAGTGCTGCTACTTCTTTAAGACAGTCACGGAAAAGCCACAAAATGAAGCTGACAGAGCAGTTAAACTTAAAAGCTATGGTCAATCCATTATCCAAGAAATTCAGTGATCGATTCTACTCTCATTTCTTGATACACTTTAATTAATTTTGATCTGACTGACAAACTTTAATCTAGTTGACTTTAGGACAAAACCATCTTGAATAGATATCCTCTCATTTAAGCACCTATTTTCATATGATGATGAGTTCAAAATTACTTTCCAAGCTCACTTATTTTACAGGTTTCTAGTATTTGTTCATGCTTAATTTGTTTGCACATGTCATCTGCCTCCCCAACACCAGCACTCATGACTCTGCTATCTTTCTGTTAAAGTAATAAATACTTATTACTTTAAAAAAGGGTACTTGAAAAACATCGTAAGAACAAATTTTCATCATGGAAAATTTAAATGTCAGTATGAGTACGATTTCGGCAATTCCAATCTTTTCCACTGTACCAAGGGGACTTCACTTCTGTATATACAACTTTAATCAGATGATAATTGACTAATGCACACATATTATTTATATGTGAGTATTATCAATAAATTGACTTTATATTTTTATTAATATGTTTAATATAATTAAATAATATGAGCATGGCTATTTAAGGGATTTCTTTATTCAATAAATTACACTCTTAAAATAAGGTCACATTATCTATTTGCAGTTTAGTCAAACATTCATTTTACTTAATTTTAATATAAATAAAATATGGCATATTTAAAAATTAACTTGCTTTATTATAGTCACCCTACTGTGTAATAAAACAGCAGAACCTTTTCATAGCTGTAAATTTTTACCAATTGACTAATCTATTCCCATTCTCCCCTGCCCCAGCCTCTGATAACCACTATTCCACTCTCTACTTTTACAAATAGTTAATAATAATATATTATACACTTCAAAACCGCTAGGAGACTGTATTTTGAATGGTCTCACCACAAAATGACAAGTGTTTGAAGTGCTAGATATGCTAATTACTCTGATTTGATTATGACACAATGCATACATGTATCAAGATATCACACCATACTCCATAAATATGTACAATTATTATGTCAACTAAAAACAAAATAAAACTTGAAAAAGTATTTTAGTTGTACTAAAACTGTTTTGAGAGCAAGGTCTGCACCCATATCATTTTACATAATTTTCTTGAATTGCTTTGAGAGCAAAGATATGTGTATTTTTAGTGGCAAAATGAGATCATATGCTTTAATAGATAAGCCCATCCAAAGTACTCATTCTAGATAATAATAGGTCCTTCTAGCATTCCAGAAATGTTATCTGACAGAAAATCCTCCAAGATTGAAGTTTGTCTTTTAATTTTGGAGCATTTTGCTCTTCATTTCATGGTTACTGACTCAAGAAAGATCGCAGGAAGTTGAGCCCCATGTTAATATTGTGATAGTTACGTTGCTAGAAGGAGCCCTTCACCTTTTGTTCTGCTATGTTCATCACAGAACACTCTACTTTTATGTGTTTTGCGTTTAAGACTAGTTTCTCATGGAAATTAGTTTCTCAGGAATAAAAGGTCTAGAAAAACAGTCTAAGTTTTGCTTCCAGGCTATTAGGGTGAAAAGCCACTCTAGCAAACACCTCCATTGTTTGTGAAACTAGTTTAAAAAATGATGAAAAGAGCACGATGTAGAAAAGAGGCAAACCAAGGCTGAGTATGTATCTAAAAGATGCACACAAGTGAATAAAGACAAAATAAATTGCTGGTACGATCACATCGTTGGGACTGGTATAATGAAACATACAAGTAAGAGTCAAGGAGAAAAATACAATGTGATCATGTTTAGAAAATGCTGAGTTCTAGAAGTTTCTTCTCTCTCTCTATATATAGGTTATCTATTTGGGTTTTTAGGATTTTTCATAAGATTATAAGATCATATAAACATATGAAATGTTTATCCTATTCTCATTCCTTATACACTCAGGAAAAAGGCACAACCAAAGGAATGATTTGCCTGATTAGTTTTAGCAGATGAACTGAGCTGAGTTCTTTTCTCTCTTTCTTGGATGTGCTTGACCACAGATATGGTACAGTCTGGTATGTTCTTTGCAATGTGGTAAGTTTATTAGGATAGGTAGCCTTTTTCCTGCAATTCAGCATTTCCTATGCCTACATAAGTCAATATATTGAGTTGAGATATAGAGAAGAAAGTATTAAAAAATCTATTTGACTGAGAATCCAAAGCCACATTCTCATATGTGCTTAAAGTTGATGTTTTCATCCCCATTTGTCTGATTCTTTTATCTTTCAAATGGTATTGGAATTTGGTGTACAAGTGAGGAGGTATTTACTGAGCTCGCTATATTGCCTAGCGTTAATTGCACAGCTACTATTTTTCATACATTGTTCTCAGTGGCTTACATACATTCTCTCATTTAAGCTTCAAAATAAATGTCTGGTAAGTACTATAATTTTCTCTGTTTTTTAGCTCAGAAATTGGAAACTCAAAGAGGTTAAATAATATACTCAAAGTTGCATGGCTAAGAAGCAATAGAGCCATACTATACTTCAGAACTCATACTGTTAATTACCATAGTGTTGATGTCAAGAGATGTGTAAAATTATTATTTTCTGGAGGGTGAGCTACAGGAAAAGTTTTATTATTCTAATCAGTATTTTGTATACAGTGCACTTTCTTTTCTCTTTGTTTTTGTGGGTCAAATTATACCAACTATGTGGTTTCCTTATATGAAGAGGAGAGTCTTTTCCTTCAATTCATTGTATCCTCTCATTGGAGAGCACCCCACCTAGTCTTTTGTCCTCTTATGTCTGACAGAAATCATACTTAGAATCACCTCTGGAAATTGTTTGAAAGAATGAAAACAACCATTAAAGATGGCAATAGTCAGCCAGGTGCAGTGGCTCACACCTGTAATCCCAGCACTTTTGGAAGCTGAGGCAGGCGAATCACCTGAGGTCAGGAATTCAAGACCAGCCTGGCCAACATGGTGAAACACCGTGTCTACTAAAAAAAATACAAAATTAGATGGGCATTGTGGTGGGCACCTGTAATCCAAGCTACTTGCAAGGCTGAGGCAGGAAAATCACTTGAATCCGGGAGGCGGAGGTTGCAGTGAGCCGAGATCAAGCCATTGCACTCCAGCCTGGGCTACAAGAGTGAAACTCAGTCTCAAAAAAATAAATAAATAAAAAGGGAAAAAAAAGAAAGAAAGATGGCAATAGTCATTGCAGGTGCAAGTGAGGTGATAGGCAATATTGAATTAACAGGTTAATTTCTTATTCTGTATGCATGGAAGGCTATCAAGAATATAAGGGGTAGCCTGTCCTTATATTACCAAGGCAGGATAATAGATGACATTACATGAAATCATTTATTATATTACAAACAAGATAATCAGACAAAAAGTAGTTTTTTAAATGAAATCCTTAAATTGATGTGCAATTCCAATTACTCTACATAAAATATGCACATAGAAGCAGTATCTGTGATGCTTCCTGACAAATTAAATGAACTACAATGTAGTCTTCATATCTTTAAAAGAAGCAAGACTCAATCATTAGCTTGCTGCTATTGTACTTGCCAGACAATTTATTGTCA
Organism: Cacajao melanocephalus; assembly: GCA_963573385.1. NCBI lineage: Eukaryota > Metazoa > Chordata > Mammalia > Primates > Pitheciidae > Cacajao > Cacajao melanocephalus. Next base: position 7,298 of record CAUYLG010035780.1, read on the forward strand.
AGTACTTGTCAGTAGAAAAAAATTTACTTTTTCTAGACACTCTCAATGGCACTGACATTTACTCAGAGTAAATCTAACGTAAATTGGCTCAGTACAGCTAAACTTGACAGACATGACATTTACTGCTGCCATACTTTAACCAATATTGTGATGATAAGGTCTTGGGTGTCCCATGGAATTGGTGAAACAGAATATCAAACCTAATGGATAGGCTATTTACCTCTTTGCTAAGTCCTAAAAAGAAATAAATTAAGGGCCTGTCTTTTGGTATACTGTGGGAAAGGAAACCAAGTAAATTAAAATATATTTTCTACCAATGTCCCCAGAAGTTTTTATTCATTGGTAGGTTTATATTTAATTTCATGTCTTTGAATTTTTATAAACAAGCTATTTCTCACTTCCATGGGTAATGCACACATTCTGTATTGTTCTATAATTAGTAACAAAAGAAAAAATTTATATATGCCTACGTTAGAGCAAGGTTATCTCTCTTACACTATTGCTTTGTCACTCTTTCTCCCCTCACAAACACACATTTTTGTAACATGATACACATTTCAAATAAATATGTTGATATACAGTTAAATATATGCTTTTCAATGTTTCCGTTATAGAGATTACATATATATATATATATATATATATATATAATAACACATTAAAAATTAAGCTCCTCTTTCTAAAACTATTGTGTTCTTATAGTGTGATGTGGGAAAAGGGAGATGTTGATCACAGGGCACAAAGTTTCAACGAAATTCAAGGAATAAGTTTTAGTGGTCTGTGTATTATTAACCAGTTAATGATGTGTTGTGCATTCCAAAAATTTTTTAAAGAATAGATTTTCAATGTTCTTACCACAAAAATAAGTTGATGAGATGATGGATATGTTAATTAGCATCATTTAGTCTTTCTACAATATACATAAATTAAAACATCACATGTACCTCATAAATACACACAATTGTCAATTAAAATAAATAATAAAAAGCATGACATGAGTTACACATTAAATAGTATTTTAATATAATCTTATTCAATGAACAAGTGGGAAAATAAAATTCTGATATTTACTGCTACCTAATATGATTAAAACTGATGAATTGATAAAATTCTCCTGTATCTTTGAAAAAGGGGAAAGTTTTCAAAAATCTGTTCTTACTGATTGGGCCAGAGCATGGTTTCTAGCCCTCATAACTAATTCTAGTACTTCCTTCTTACCTTTTCATGAGTGATATATATCTACAGCTACCTGTCACTTTTCACTCAAATAAAACTAACACACATGTCTTTTTTCCAAAGTAATTTAAAGCCACAATATTGATTCCATTTGAATATCAACAAATTGATCTATTATTCCAGTGATCTTGGCCATGTTAACTGCATAAGATTGATTTTCTTTCCAAATACATTAACTTTACAGACAGCAGTTTTTAAAATTCTCTCTGAGAAAATTTAAGGCCAAGGACATTCCTACACAATCCAGGAAATAATGAATTCTTCCTGTGGGTAGAGAACTATAGTAGGTGCAGAGAGGAGGGAAAATATTATTCCCTTATCATTAAAGAAGATATTTTGTCCAAGAGAATTTTATTTTTTAGTTTTGAATGTTTATTTCCATTTTTAGTATAGTTGTAGCTTTAAAATACAAAAATTAGCTAAAATGTTCTTCTAGGAAAAATTTTGGTACGCCTTTATTAATATATTTATTTTGGCATAAGAATGAAAGACTTTCCACATATCATCATGATCATTTTTTTGCCTTTTACCCTACACACAAGATTATTTAGCTTTAGCTTTTTTTCTGCTATAATCTTAGAATGAGCACAGTAACCCTATAAAAACTATTAGACTTAAATCAGTTAAATCAGTTGATTTAATCCCATCATCTTCTCACAACATTCAGCTTTATCCTCCTCAAAAAAACAAGAAACCAAATTTGTGACTCAGCTTTATCTCTAAGATTGCATTATAAAGTAATACTTTTCCTATGATTTACTTTACCTCCCTTTTCTAAGTTTTAAAATGATTTCATTTTCTAATGGAAGAATCAAATCTTTCATACACATGATTTGCTAATAATAGGACAAAACACACTAAAAAGCACAGATTAGTATGCTATGACATCTAAACAGATGGTTTCTAGAAAGCAAACACCTGCAAACCATCTGTGCAACAGTGACTATTGTGGCTGAATTGGAAGCTAGTAATAATATGAGCCAAAATATCTGAACACCAAATTGCCTGGCTGAAGCTGATAGACCAAAGAGAGTAAATATATTTCACCACATATGCTAACACTGTTCATCTGGTAGTGGTTGCCTGGAGTGCTGTGCCGAGAACAAATGTGCAATACAGCAACTCTCATTAGGAAAGAAACCGTGATTGGATAGATAGGAGCTATGGATATGGATGTGAAGTGTCAGGAAACATGCAAAATAATTATCATTACTGACTTAAGCAGAAGTTACAGCTAAATAAGTTACATTGTATAAGTGAAGTTGGAGTCATCACTTCTGATTGTACGTGTGTATGTGTGTGTTCTACTATTTTGAAGTTCGGGGAAAAGTTTTATTTTTAATCATATATTGGTTCTGCTTGATCATTGGAAATGATATTACCTTTGAATCTTTATGAGTAATACATCTGTGCAAGCACACATACGTATTTTAATGGCAATAAAAATGAACCACAGAAGTGTCCATTTGTATGTCCTTATAACCTATGCACAAACAAGCCAACTTTTATGTAAGTGTGTTTACTAACAATAAACATTTTATGCTTTGATCAAATAGCTACATCTAGTAATTATGATCTTTCTGCTACCCCTCATCTCCATTTCATAGCTTTAAAAAACAATAAATTTGGAAGAGCTAACAGAAAGAGAATATATGGAAGCATGCAATTTTCTAGGTAGAAATATACAGGTTATTTAAGATATATATATATATCTTAAATATACATATATCTTAATATGTATACATATACATATATATCTTAAATATACATATATCTTAAATAACCTGTATATTTCTACCTAGAAAAGACATATATGTGTGTCAAATGTCCAATTTAAGATATATATATTTAAAATATATATATCTTAAATAACCTGTGTATATTCCATATATAGGATTGGGGAAGGAATAGTTGAAGATGATGCTGGAATAATTATCTGGGCAAGGAGAAAAAGGTCCTCATTAAATAATGATGACATGTCAAAAAAACACTAAAACCAGCTTGCAAGGACTTCCACCAGCCGAATCTTGGTCAATTTCAGCATCATAATGAAGTCACTAATAGATTATAATTCATCATATAAAACAGGAAACCACAATTTTATACTGATATAGAAAACTGCATTAATATATTGCCAGATTGGTATGAAATATTTACATATTCTGAGAATAGCTCTCTATAAAATATTTATTAATTACAGATGAATAAAGAATGCCTCCACTGTGGAAAAGGCTAGTAGACAGACATCATCTTAAGTGATAACAGTTAACATTGTTGGTCATAGAACAAATTTAATAATATGACACTCAATAGAATGAATAAGAAAAGAGCATCACTTATGCAAATATTACTGCCAAAGATGCGTAACATAACTGTAACCATGACAAAGTATCAGATCCAGCCACATTAAGGAGCATTCTATAAAATAACTAGCCTGTAATTTCCAAAAGTATAAAAAACATTAAAATCATGGAAAGGCTAAGGAATTATTGGAGATTGATGGAAACTTAAAGAGATCTGATAACAAAATACAACAAAGTACCTTTCTGAACTGGAACCTTGGGTTTTAAAACATGTTTTGGGGGCAACTGGAAAATTTTGAATGGTATTCAAACATTAGATGGCAGTAATTTATCTATATGAAATTTTTTAATGTTGAGTATTGTATTGTGGTTATTAGAGAATGTCCTTTTTATAGAAAATACTATAATATTCAGAATGGGATGGCATCATGTCAGCAATGTACTCTCAAAGGTTCAGGAAAAAAAGTTACTTTACTGGCATATCAACTCTTTTGTTAGTCTGGGATGGTGTTGAATTTTTTAAAATGAGAAGTTTAAGGTACACAGTTACTATGTGGACTTAATCTCAAATGATAGTATTTTAGAATGTAAAATGAAGCTATTTATTTTAAATTTATGCCTCAATTAACATAAAGAGCTTCAAGAAATTCTATAAAATCAAAAATATTAGGTTAATTTAAAATTATCAATCACTTACTTAATATACATTATATTTGAAAATTACATTAGTTTTTCAATGATAAGTATAGTTTTGCTGTTTTTGCTGTTGTTTTTGTTGGTTGCATTATTCCCCTCTAGTTCTATAAAATATATTTGCAACTAAATAAGCAAAATTAAGTTCTAATGGTAGCTGAAGATGTGTGAAAATAATAATTTCCAAAAATTATTTTAGTAAGTGATACCATTAAAATGACAGATTTGGTGATTCCAGTCCCACATTATTCATGGAAACACACAAAAATTAATAACAGCAACAACAACTAAAGACTGGCTTAAATAACTATAATTATAAGGCACTATATTGGAAATGAAGTAAATTACCTTGTTTACAGATAACATGATCTTATATGTGAAAAATTCTAAAAAGCCCACTAAAAACTGTTACATTTAAACAAATTTAGCAAATTTGCAGGATGTAACAACAATGCAAAAAAAAAAAAGATGTGTTTTCTATACTAAAATTGAGCAATTCAAAAAGGGAATTATGAAAAATTCAATTTACAAGGCCATCAAAAATAATAAAATACTTATAAACAATGAGTCAAAGGACTTGTAAATGAAAAAATACAAAACATTGCTCAAAAAAGCATTGAAAGACCTATAGCAATCAAGCAAATGTCCAATTAAGAAAAAGCCACAGCCGGGTGCAATGGCTCAAGCCTGTAATCTCAGCACTTTGGGAGGCCGAAGTGGGCAGATCACCTGAGGTCAGGAGTTCAAGACCAGCCTGATCAACATGATGAACTAAAAATACAAAATTAGCTGGGTGTGGGGGTGCAAGGATGAAGAAAGGATTCTAAAAGCAGAAAGATAAAAAGAAACAAATAATATGCAATGAAGCTCCAATATGTCTGGCCACAGATTTTTCAGTGAAAATCCTATAGGCCAGAAGAAATTAGAATGACATATTTAAAGTGCTGAAGGTAAAAATCTTTTACCCCAAAACAGTGTATCTGGCAAAAATATCCTCCAAACATAAAGGAGAAGTAAAGACTTCCCCAGGCAAACAAAAGCAGAGGGGTTTCATCAACATCAGACCTGTCCCACAAGAAACGCTAAAGGGAGTACTTCAATCAGAAAGAAAAGGATGTTAATGAGCAATAAGAAATCATCTAAAGATATACTCCTCATTGGTAATAATAAGTACACAGAAAAACACAGATTGTTATAATACTACAACTGTGCTGTGTAAACTACTCATATTAAATTAAAAACTTAGAAACTAAAAAGCTGAAAAATGGAATAATGAAGTTAAGATGTAGAGGTTTTATTAGTTTTATTTTTTTTGATTTGTCTACTTATGCAAACAGTGTTAAATTGCTATCAGCTTAAAACAAGGGTTTATAATATATTATTTGCAAGCCTCATGGTAACCTCAAACCAGAAAACATACAATGGAGACACAGAAAATTAAAAATCAAAAAACTAAATCATATCACCAGAGAAAATTATCTTCACTGAAGGAAGAGAGGAAAGAAAGAAAAGCCAGAGTAGACTGCAAACTAACCAGAAAATAAATAACAAGTGGCAGGAGTAAGTCCTGTAGTACTTCTGTATACCAATACTGAACAATCTGAAAAAAACATATAAAGTAGTCCCATTTACAATAGCTACAAATAAAATTAAGCACATAATAATTAACTTAACCAAGAAAGCAAAAAATGTATAAAGGAGAAAAGTTTTTGTATGTAATTGAATTTAACTTGGTATCAATTCAAAACAGATTGTTATAACTTTGGATGTTACACATAACTCTCATGGTAACCTCAGACAATATCTATAGAATATGCACAAAAGGACATAGAAAAGAATTAAAAATGTGTCATCAGAAAAAAACAACTGAATAGCAAAGAAAGTAGTAATGGAGGAAATAAGGGGCAAAAATGGTATGACATACAGAAAAACAAATAATAAAAAAAGTAAAGTAAGTGTCTATTAGTAATTACTTTCATTATAAATGGGTTAAATTTCCCAATCAAAAAACATATATTTGCAGAATGGATCAAAAAATTGATTAAATCATATGCAGTTTGAAAGACGATTAGGTTAAAAAATGAATAAAGCTATAACATGCATATAGTAAAAAACAGCAGGAGTGGCTATACTTATTTCAGACAAGATAAACTCTTAATCAAAAACTAGTATAAGAGATAAAACATATTATATATTAATGAAAGGGTCAAATCACCAAAAAGATATAGGAATTATAATTATAAACATATATACAGCAAAACTCAGAGCTTGAAAACATATGAAGCAAACGTTGACAAAATGAAACATAGAAATTCACAACTCACAATAAGTCAGAGACTTCATTACCTCATTTGAAATTGTGGATATATTGTCTTAAGTAGTAGGAGCCCTCAAACTTTCTTTTCATTAAAAAAAAAAATTATTTTGGCTATTCTGTTTCCTTTACCTTTCCATATAACTTTTTAATTCAATTTTCTTTTAACTTTAAAAAATATACTACTGGGAATTTGTTGGGGATTGCATAGAATCCAATTATCACTTTAGGAAGAATTGATATCTTAAAAATATTCAGTTTTTCTTTCTAAGATGATATATCTCTAAATTTACGTAAAAAAGATTTGTTTTTGTTTTATAGATTTCACCGTAAAACATATGTATATATTTTGTTAAACTTGTACCTAAGTATTTTGATTTTATTTTTTGGTGTTAGTTTAAGAGTACTTTCTAAAATTTTTAATTTCTGGTTTTATTATAGTACATAAGAATACAGCGGATTTTTATATACTGACCATGTATCCTGAAACATGGCTAAAGATATGTATTAGTTCTGATAACTCTTCTGTAAATTTTTTTTAACTCTTTAAGTAGAGAATTATGCCTTCTGTGAAATAAGGCAGATTTATTTTTGCCATTTCTGTCTGTATGGCTTTTATGTATGTATGTGTGTATGTATGTATGTATGTATGTATGTATGTGTGTGTGTATGGATGGATGGATGTGTGTACATATGTATTTCAACCTACTGAACTGGATAGGACTTCCAGTATAATGCTGGAGTGGTGCAAATGGTCATCCTGGTATTGCTTACAATCATAGTGAATAAGAATTCAATATTTGGCCATTTAGTGTGACATCAGTTGCATGATTTGTAGGTATTATTTAATCTTCAAATGTTTCCTTCTATCTTGTTTGCTCAGATTTTTTTTTAAATTGCATTTTAGGTTTTGGGTTACATGTGAGGAACATGCAAGATTGTTGCATAGGTACACACAGGGCAGTGTGATTTGCTGCCTTCCTCCCCATCACCTATATCTGGCATTTCTCTCCATGCTATCTCTCCCTAAGTCCCCACCCCCGCTGTCCCTCCCCTATTTTCCCCCGACAGACCCCAGTGTGTGATGCTCCACTCCCTGTGTCCATCTGTTCTCATTGTTCAACACCCACCTATGAGTGAGAACAAGTGGTGTTTGATTTTCCGTTCTTGTGTCAGTTTGCTGAGAATGATAGTTTCCAGGTTCATCCATGTCCCTACAAAGGACACGAACTTATCGTTTTTTAATGGCTGCATAGTATTCCATGGTGTATCTGTGCCACATTTTCCCCATCCAGTCTATCATCGATGGGCATTTGGGTTGGTTCCAGGTCTTTGCTATTGTAAACAGTGCTGAAATGAACATTCGTGTGCATGTGTCCTTATAGTAGAACGATTTATAATCCTTTGGATATATACCCAGTAATGGGATTGCTGGGTCAAATTGGAATTTCTATTTCTAGGTCCTTGAGGAATCGCCACACTGTCTTCCACAATGGTTCAACTAGTTTACACTCCCATCAACAGTGTAAAAGTGTTCCTATTTCTCCATATGCTCTCTGGCATCTGTTGTCTCCAGATTTTTTAATGGTCACCATTCTAACTGGCATGAGGTGGTATCTCAATGTGGTTTTGATTTGCATTTCTCTAATGACCAGTGATGATGAGCATTTTTTCATATGTTTGTTGGCCTCATATATATCTTCTTTTCAAAAGTGTCTGTTCATATCCTTTGCCCACTTTTGGATGGGTTTGTTTGTTTTTTTCTTGTAAATCTGTTTTAGTTCTTTGTAGATTCTGGATATTGGCCCTTTGTCAGATATTAGCCCTTTGTAGATTGCAAAAATTTTTTCCCATTCTGTTGGTTGCTGGTTCACTCTAATGATTGTTTCTTTTGCTGTCCAGAAGCTCTGGAGATTAATTAGGTCCCATTTGTCTATTTTGGCTTTTGTTGCCAATGCTTTTGGTGTTTTGGTCATGAAGTCCTTGCCTATGCCTATGTCCTGAATGGTTTTGCCTAGGTTTTCTTCTAGATTTTTTATGGCATTAGGTCTTATGTTTAGATCTTTAATCCATCTGTAGTTAATTCTAGTGTAAGGTGTCAGCAAGAGGTCCAGTTTCTGCTTTCTGCACACTGCTAGCCAGTTTTCCCAACACCATTTATTAAACAGGGAATCCTTTCCCCATTGCTTTTCTCAGGTTTGTCAAAGATCAGATGGTTGTAGATGTGTGGTGTTGCCACCAGGGCCTCTGTTCTGTTCCATTGGTCTATGTCTCTGTTTTGGTACCAGTACCATGCTGTTTTGATTACTGTAGTTTTGTAATATAGTTTGATATCAGGTAGCATGATGCCTCTGGCTTTGTTCTTTTTGCTTAGGATTGTCTTGGCTATGTGGGCTCTCTTTTGGTTCCATATGAAGTTTAAGGTGGTTTTTTCCAGTTCTGTGAAGAAGGTCATTGGTAGCTTGATGGGGATAGCGTTCAATCTATAAATTACTTTGGGCAGTATGGCCATTTTCACAATATTGATTCTTCCTAAAAATATGGAATGCTTCATGAATTTGCATGTCATCCTTGCACAGGGGCCATGCTAATCTTCTCTGAATCATTCCAATTTTAGTATACTTGCTGCCAAAGCGAGCAATGGTTATGTTCTTTATGCCGGCTATATTGCCTGTTAGCTCCTGCGATGGTTTACAATGATTTTTAGCTTCCTTGCATTGGATCCTGACACAATTCTTTCACTCGGTGAACTTTGTTTCTAACCACATTCTGAATTCTGCTTGTATCATTTCAGACATATCAGCCTCTGGCCAGTTCTGAAAACTTGAACAGGCTGAACAGTTGATGTAATCATCTGGAGGAAAGAGGCATGCTGACTTTTTGAGTTTTCAGTGTTCTTGCAGAGATTCTTCCTCATCTTTATGAGCTTATTCACCTTCAACCTTTGAGGTTGCTGACCTTTGGACAGGGTATTTTTCTTTTATCATATTTGATGACCTTGAGGGTTTGATTGTGGTGTAGGGTAGATTCAGCCAACTGGCTTTGGTTTTGGAGGACTTTAGGGGGCCAGCGTTCATCTCCTGATTCCTAGACTATGTGCTTTAACTCTGGGAAACTTGTATTGGGTCTCAACTTTGTTCTCTGGCTCCTCAAAGTTTGGAGTCTACTGCACTGAAGGGACCAAAGTGTGGCAGCTGTGGCAGAGTGCTAGCAGATGCAAAAGCGCCTGCCTCTCTGTGGGCATTCACCCAGCAGTGGAGGCAAGACAGCTTGGGTGGGGGCCAGGGAACCCCTGCTGTGTGTGCTGTTGCACTGGAGGTAGTGTTGGTTTTGGGTGGGGTGCTGGCCTGTGCAGGTCTGGGTGCCTTCTTTGTGACACCCTAAGCAGCAGTGGTCACTTAAGGTATATTAGGGTCCCTTTTTCATGCACAGCATTAGCTCAAGGGCAAGGTGTTGGCGGGGTGGTGCTTTTGGTTCTGTCCCTGCCATGGCTCTCTCTTCAATGGCAGTTGCTGTGGGTTGAAGTATGTGCTACACTCCCATGTGCTGGTAGGGCAAGTACAGCAAAATTCACTCATGTAAACACACACCAGCAAAGCAATGTAGGAAGTTTGTGTATAAAGAGCTGCAGTATGGGGAGGCAATGTAGAGGCTGGTGTGTGTGTGGAGGGGCCATGTTGCTGCAGCTCTCCACTGGTCAGGCATGGTCCACTGGCACAGAAGTTACAGTGTGGGCACCCCAGAGTGCCCTGTAGGCAGGTGTGGCCAGGCTGGGGCCCTGGAAGAGGCAAGCAGACTAAGGAATGCTGAGGTCAGACCAGCATCATCTCATGTGCAAGAATGCCCAGCAGATATCAGGTCTCAGAGAAGAATTCTCTGAAAAGTGAAGCCCCGGCACAGCACAGCTGCTCAACAAAAACATGGCCAGACTTCTTTTTTAAGCAAGTCTCCTTTTATTAAGAGGGAAACTCTCACACCTGATCTCTGCTGGGCAATCTTCACATGAGATGTGGCTGGTCTGATCTCCATACTCCTAAAGTGCTGGGATAAAGTGTCTCATAGGAGCAAGTAGAGCCTAGAGAGATAGCTGTCCCTGCCCTCTGGGCTTCACATCAGCTGGCTTGCTGCTCCACCACTTTGTGGTCTCCTGGGGGCTCCGCCCCAGAGAGATGTGAGTTAGCCATCACTTAGTGTAATCAGCCCAGGATGGAGGGTCTGTGCTGTGGGCCCAAGCCAGGGTTCCCTGTCTGGTGATAAGCAGTGGGTGGTGTGTGGTACCCACAAGAGATGGACTGCCTTGTTCCTTGGGTTAACTGCAGCTTGTAACAGTTACCAATATGGCATTTAGGGTCTTCGCTTTAGCCAGTCTACAATGGCATCATTGAATTTCCATTTCCAGTGTTTCCTTGTTGTGTCTTACATTCTCCAATTCAGAACTGACCATTTTATTCTTCGTTGTCAAAATGCTAAGCTGTCCACTGTACTTAAATACTGTTTTTGTTCATTCTTTCTTATCCAGTTTTATAGCCTTTAGAATATTAGCCTTCTTTTCTTTCACACTTTCAATGTCCTCCAAAAGTTTCTTTTCCCTTAGCGGGTTCTGCTGTTTTATTGTGTCTAATTCCAGTCTTAGCATGGCAATTTCTTCCCACAACATGCGATTTTCATGCAAGAGATCTTTTTCTTTCTTATGGGTAAGAGAACTCTAAGTCAACAAAGGAGAATTTTAGTTAGCACACAATAGAATAACATATCATAATTTCTTCTGAAATTAAAGAACATGTACATTTGTACAATGAAAGAATTTCCACAGTGAATATTTAACTGAAAAAAAGTTGGACAAAACTTCAAACCTAATAGAGTGTAAATTCCAGAGAGTTTAAATCTTTATTTAAACACCATCAAAAATAAATCACTAGAGGATTTTAAAGAATTTCAGAAATGGAAAACCCCTTTCTCTGAATTACAAAAAACCCATAGGCATAAAATGTAAGATAAATACATTTGACTACATTTTTAAAATTGGAATTACACTCTGATATCTATCCTATAAACCACACAATCGTAACAGCCTTAGCTATGCATATATTATTTGGATAGGAGCAATTCCTCAAACTTTTTAAATTCCTTTTTCTAAAGAATGCTTTACCAATATACTACTTTTCTAATACTTACATACTCAGTTGTAAGAATTATATTTACTCATAACTGTTAAATCTAAGTATTATATGCTTTTTTTCCTTTTTTATACTCTCTTAACAAAGATTTATTTTATTTTTTTATTGCATTTTAGGTTTGGGGGTACATGTGAAGAACATGCAAGATTGTTGCACAGGTAGAGGCATGGCAGTGTGATTTGCTGCCTTACTCCCCATCACCTATATCTGGCATTTCTCCCCATGCTATCTCTCCCCAACTCCTCACCCCCCTCTGTCCCTCCCCTATATCCCCCCCAACAGACCCCAGTGTGTGATGCTCCTAAACTGCTTTTATTTTACCTTGGTAACATCTTCTTCAATTCTTCCCCTCTGGTCTACGTTATTCTCTTCAGATACCTCTGAGACTTCAGTCATTTAAAGTATAATTATTATTTAAAAATACTGCTGTGGTATCATTCAGATAAGTAATGACAGTCAACACAAGATGAATGCAGAGTGATATGTATGGTGATTTAAGGAGCGAAATCAAAATACCATTCTGGTTAATAATCTTGGTGCCCAAAATTGTATTACTAATATCATTTCTTTAGAATAAAGACATTCTGCTTTCAGAATAAAGCCTTGATACAAATTTTATGCATAGGTAGGTCAGAAGTTATCGTCTACAGAAGTTAGTTGGACCATTAGATGCATTTGTCTGTCTAATACACAAAGAGGTACATGTTGACCCTAAAGGCTCCCTTTGCTTCCATTCTGTTTTTCAGTTAATTTCTTAGCACCTTTTCCACATGGCAGCCAGAAACATTGTTTTATAATTAGGTTGTATTATTTTGGAGAAGTGTTTAACTCCTTCCCCCTTCACTTTGAAAGGCTTCCTATCAAAAGTACCGTAAAATCCAGAGACCTAATAGTTGAGAAGGCTTTATACATAATATGGCCCCCGGTTATCTCTCCTACCATTTTTCCTATTATTCAAGGTCCTCTCTGACTGTAACTTCCCCCTTAAAAATGCCAAGCATCCTACCACTACAGAGCTTTAACATTTTCTCTAAAAGATTGTTTTTCCATCAACCTGCATGTCTTGCCCTCCCTTTAACTGACTCACTCTTCAGCTGCTACCTGCTCAAAGAAATTGTCACTTGTCATTCTATGTAAAATAGAACCTCACACTCTGTGCCTCTACAGATAGCGGTCAATATCTGATATTATATCATGGTTTATTATCTGTTTCCCTTGCCAGACTGCAAGCTGCTTGGGGGCAAGACTTTTGACTTGTCTCCTCTGTGCCTCTAACACCTGCCATAGTAACTGGAATCTAGCATGTATTCCATGAACTTACTGAATGAGTGAATGAATGAAAAATAGGTATAAAACTAAAAGTTCTAAAATATGGAGTGCTACTTATTGGGGTTTGTAGGATTGTTTGGCTAAGAAGTGTATGGCCTTGGATTGCCACATGCAAAGAACAAGGCAATACATAGGGACAGACGTGAGGTCATTTATACAGGTCATCAGGCATGGTCTTGTTGAGGAGGTCACATGCGGAATTAAATAAAAGTGAGAGGAAAGATTTAACTGTGGAAAATCCGAGAACAGAAAGAACAAAAGCAAGAACACACTGTGTAAAATAAAAATAAGTTTAGCTTCTTTAAGGAAAAGAATGAAGGTCAGTGTAGTAAGCCAGTAGTACCTCAGGAAACTGACTACACAAATCCACTGAGCTTTGGCTTTGTTATCTGTAAACTGAAAATATAGCATCCAATTTATGAGGTTTTTATGAAGAAAAATTATGAATTATAACATGTGTAACAAGTATTTGGTACATACTATGCATTCAATGATATGTAAGGGAGTGACAGTTTGATACGTCATGAAAAGAGAAAGTTCCTCATTTAATGTAAGGAATTCAGAGATACTAACTGAGAAGTCATAGCATAATTGCTGATGCAATGTGATGTGTCTCTTCTCTGAGAAAGAGACAGAGGAAACTGCAGTCTCCTACCACCTCCTCTAACAGGTTTCACGGCACTAAGACTCATGTGCTCAAGGTTTCTTGCTTCTTAAACCATAATCGAGTGAATGAATATGTGTATACACACAAATATACACACACATATATACATGCACATGTTTATATATATGTATGTTATGTATAAATATGTATTTTACATATGTGCCCTAAGCCACAGAAAATGATACCTAGAAATCTTAAACATTGCAACATAGATAAAAATCGATTAACTTTATTTTATAGTCATCTTTCTCTGCCTTCTTTTTTTTTTTTTTTTTTTTGAGATGGAGTTTCACTCTTGTTGCCCAGGCTGGAGTGCAGTGGCCCAATCTCGGCTCACTGCAACCTCTGCTTCCCAGGTTCAAGCAATTCTCCTGCCTCAGCCTCCTGAGTAGCTGGGATTACAGGCTCGTGCCACCACACCTGGCTAATTTTTGTATTTTTTTTTTTTAGTAGAGACAGGGGTTCACCATGTTGGCGAAGCTAGTCTTGAACTCCTGACCTCTGGTGATTCGCTCACCTCGGCCTCCCAAAGTGTTGGGATTACAGGTGTGAGCCACTGCGCCTGAACTTTCTCTGCTTTTTTATAAATGGGAACAGTCCAAGTATTTTGTTGAAATCAGCACTTGGGTGTGTGGGAGGAGGCAGCCACTGTAAACAAAAAGGCAGTCAATTTGCCAAGCACACAGTTGTCTGTGGCCTCCTAGTTAGCCACTGGGCCTCCTGCTGCTCAAGGTCTTCTGAATTCATGAACTTTTTCTTCATTTATCTTCCCTCCTTTACATAATTCTTTCTATTTTTCTTAACTGCCAGAAGTCTCTTTTAGATTTGAGAAAGTTATCAATTTAAACTCACAGTGAATAGTGGTTGCCCGGTACTGTCCTAGCTGATACCTGTTGTTAATTATTAACAACATGTAATTATTAACAGCATGCTATTTACTAATTATTAAGAGTATGCTATTTCACTTGTGAGAATGTCCTCTTAGGTACAATAAACTCTATGCCCACGGTACTAATTAATACTTGTTAAGCCGAAGGAACATATCTCTACATGTGAAATTCCAGAGAAAAACAAAGCAAAATGTAGAGGGTCAAGATGCAGTGTGGGAGAGACTTGGGGGTGAGGGGGTTCTTCAGTGCCCCTTATTTATCAAAACATGGAACCAAACTTCTTGTGGCCAGCCCTGATAGGTTTAACTCTAAAAAAAAGAAACACATAAAGAAACAAATCTTGTGCAAATAAACCCTTTTCAATCTATTTATAAAACACAGATGTCAATAACATGTAACTTTTCATTTTAGGAAGACATTTTATGTGTTTTCTTTCATAAATAATATGTAAAAATTAAGTGAATTTATTTTAGGGCAGAGATTATCATTCACATTTCATAGTTTAGCTGAGAAAACTGAGGCCGAGAGAAATTAGTGGGGGGACAAAGTTGGCAGAAGCCATTTAGGGCACCAAAACTCAATGCAGCTCTCCTTCCTGTGTGACCTTATATGAAGATTCCGGGATGAGGCGTCAGAAAGGAAATAAAGATGAAGTAATATGAGCTAGATGCAAAGTGTGCAGAGAAGGCGGGGTACACCGTGCTTATCAGACAGCTGCAGCAGCAGGATGCTTTGGGGTACATGTGAACAGGGACCACAGACTTCCGACCTAAGACAATTTCCGGAGACAACTAGATCATCTTTTTTTTTTTTTTCCTTTCAATGGGTGAATTAGGTTTCTGAATGGCTTTAATCTTCTTGTGAATCAAAACTTCAATTTAGAATACATCATCCTCTGTTAAAACAAATTATGCAAATCGGTAACATTTATTTTTAAACTGCAGATGCCTGTGTGTTTTCGAATTGTTTACCGTACAATGAAGGTAACCATGAGTAAATGGGGGATTTCCAGTTTTAAACACTTTCCTATTTTCTCTCCTCTTCCAGTCTTTGAACTTTCTAATTTTCCTCTTCAATGGAACATCTCCTAAAACACAAAAATGAGCGTGGGAAGTGTGAGCTGGCATTTTCTTCTTTTTGACTTGAGACAGTGAAGGTAAAATATAGTGCTTGTGTACACATAAACTTGGACTCTGAAAAATTTAACTGTTTCTGAAAGTAAAATATATAAAAGAATAAAAGAAGAGCTATACTAAAGACGAGATATAACACTTAACCATATCTGAGTACTTTACCTAAATTAATTCCAGATTTATCCATATAAAACATTTTTTGGAGCTTACTCTCAAAGATAATGGTGTGAAAATGGCAAATATACCATATAGAATTTTTGGGTAGGCCAGGGCCTGGGCTACTATGTCATTATAAAATGTATCCAATTGTACTTGGATCTTGCTTGATAGATGCATTATGAATTTGAACAGAACTGCTTATCCCACTTCCTGTGGATCTATGTGCACCTAACTGACCTAGTGAGAGAAATGCCTCCAGGTGGAAGACATTCTGGGACTTTGATCCTTTCCTCTGACCAATCAACCAATTTGAAGTTCAAGTGTATTGAAATACTTCTGAAGGATTGGATTGGGCTTCAATGAAACAAGATATTAGGAAAGGAAAATGGAAGGCTTAAAAGGGAATTCACAAGCAAGTATGAGAGGGGTCGAAGCAGACATGAAAAATTATAGTAGCACATTGTGAATAATTTTTGGCTATCATATATTTGACAACATAAAGTAAAATAAACATATCCTAGACAAACGTCTCTTCCAAAACTGAAGCAAGACAAAAATAAAGAATTAAATATTCTATAACTATTAAGTTAATTAAATCCATAATTAAATACACTGTTTTGGGGAAAGAATAAAACAAAACAGCTAAGGCCGATACAGTGGTTAACGCCTATAATCCCAGCACTTTGGGAAGCTGGGGCGGATGGATCACAAGGTCAGGAGTTCGAGACCAGCCTGGCAAAGATGGTGTAACCCTGTCTCTACCAAAAATACAAAAATTAGCCAGGCGTATGGCAGGCACCTGTAATCCCAGCTACTCGGGAGGCTGAGGCAGGAGAACTGCCTAAACCTGGGAGGTGGAGGTTGCAGTGAGCTGAGATTGCACCACTGCACTCCAGCCTGGGCAACAAAGCAAGACTCCATCTCAAAAAAAAAAAAAACCAAAAAACAAAAAATAAAAAAACAGAAACAACAAAAACCCTATGTTCACATGGTTTTATGTTCTAATATAACAAACATTAAGAAAAAATAGTAAATTACAATTTATTTGAAAGACTGTAAGAAGATCAGATCAAGAAAACACTGCAATCAAAAGATGACCAATTGTTCTTACTTAAAAGAAGAGATGGCAAAAACTTAAAATTAAATTTAGAAAATTGTACTCAGCAACATACAGAGAATAATACACTGCAGCAAAACTTGGTTTATTGCAGAAGTCTAATGTTGATTTTTCAAAAATCAATCGATACAAATTTCCACATGGACAAATTAAGAGAAAAATATATCTCAGAAGATAAATAATATTTGATGATTTTAATAATGAGTCAATAGTAAAAGTCTATAGCACACTAAGAACCAATGAACTGCATTATTCAACAGGTTATAGATTATAGAAAATGGTATCCATAAAATACATCACACTTAATGGTGACCAATTGAGAATGTTTCCTGTGAAATCAGAAACGAGATTAGTTGCCCAGTACCCCCATTTTTAAGATAATATTTCCTGATGTAACATGCAGTAAAGCTAAATAAATAAATAGAAAAATATATAATGAATGGGTAGAAGAGTCAAAATATGTTTTAATTATTTTTTAAATTTTGAAGTAATTATAGATTCACATAAAGTTCCCTTTAAGCTTTTAATTTAATTTTATTTTTTTGAGACCAAGCCTTGTTCTGTCACCCAGGCTGGAGTGCAGTGGCACTGTCTCTGCCTCCCAGGTTCAAGCAATTCTCCTACCTCAGCCTTCCGAAGAGCTGGGATTGCCTCTATGCCCGGCTAATTTTTGTATTTCTAGTGGAGATGAGGTTTCACCATGTTGGCCAAGCTGGTCTTGAACTCTTGACCTCAGGTGATGAGCCTACTTCAACCTCCCAAAGTGCTGGAATTACAGGTATGAGCCACTGCACCAGGCCCCCTTTAAGCTTTAATCCACTTCTCTCAATAGTAACATCTTACAAAATTAAGGTGCAATATCACAACCAGGATATTGACACTGACACAGTTAAGAAAGAGAACAAATCCATCACCACATGAATCTTTTTGTTGTCCTTTAAAGCCAAACCCATTTCCCATTTCTCTTTCCAAGCCCTGGTTTATTAAGAAATTGCCCAGCTCTATTCCAGAGTGGCTGTTCCTTTTTACATTGCCATCAACAATAAATGAGTGATTCAGTTTCTTCACATTTTTGCCAGCATTTGATGTTGTTACTTTATTTTAAAAATTTCAGCCATTCTGATAGGTGCACATTGATATCTGCTTGTGGTTTTCATTTGCATTTCCCTAATGGCTAATGATGTTGAATATTTTTTTGTGTGCTAAGTTGCTGCTTATATGTCCTCTAGTGAAATATCTGCATCTTTTGCCTGTTCTCATTGATTTGTCTGTGGTTTTACAGTTGTTTTTGAAACAATCAATATGAAATGAACCCATATTTTCAACTATTGTTTCACATACTGCTTGTGCCTGTGGATGTCACTGTTGACGTATTTCTATACAAGATTCTGCCCTCAAACTAAAACAAAATAAAACCGAATTTTATTATGCAATCAAATTATGCAGGACCACTAACACAAACTCTATAGTAGATTTTTAACTAATATCTAATAAAATCAAGATTATTTTTTAAACTCTAATATTTAAAGTTAATGTATAATATATGAATAATTTTTAAAAGATTTCACATAAACAAAATTTGCTAATTAGAACAGAAGTGAACTATACTTAGAGGGAATTTTTAATTATGTGACATCAAAGCAGCTAATAATCTCTTCTATGGTCTCTGCTACTGTATTAAGACAAATACAGTGAAGACACTTAAATAAGAGAGGCAAAGCCAATTAAATGTGAATATATATATCTATTACAATTGGCTAGATTGCAATATATATATATTGCTACTGTAGCAATATATATCCTATTGGTTCTAATTTTCTAGTGAACACTGACCAATACAGTGGTACATTTTTTTTTAGCCTTTGTTGCATTGCAATGAAACTGTCCCCTGTCCTGCACATGCCTGTTTCAGGGGCCAGTCTGGGTATTTTATAACATTTGAACCCATTCTCTGGCTCTTTTCCCTCTGGGATTATCTCTTTCTCTGATAACTACTGTATTAGGGTTCTCCAAAGAAACAGAACCAATAGGATGGATGGATGGATAGATAGACAGATACATAGATGATAGAATTTATATTTATCTTTTATGACACACAAAATTAACTATCACACTACCATTTTCTTGATTCTTTGGTGTTATCATTTGTGAAAATGGTACTTTCAAATCTTCACCCCCAGATTTTGCCCACTGAACTTCCTCACCACATTTATACTAAAGCCAGTCTTTCCATATGTATCTCCCAGGCAGTGAATGAGCTTGGAGGGACACTGAAGTGGGCCTATTCCTAGATGTGGAATTCCTCTGGCAGGCAGTTTGGATTTGATGATTCCCTATTAGCCTTGACAAACATTTTTAGAACTGCACTACATTTTAATTCTTGTACACTCAACCTCTTTTCCTTCCTTCCTTTCCTCACATAGTATAATATGAAAACTCCACCATTCTTTTCTGGAGTCTTCCTCATTTTTTTCTCAACTGTATTTTCTCTAATAAATATGTTGCACATCTAATTCTTTATTGAAGTCTGCTTCTCAGGGGACCCAAAGTAACACAATTTGTCTGGTTTGTATAGTTAGAAAAACTGTAGAGGTTGTATCGGAAATTTATCACTCATAACCAAACATCCTGCAGTATACCTGGAGACAGAGCTGTAATATCACTGGGAAGCTCATCTTCATGCTGGTAATTTCTCCAAGTTGTGATTATTTTCTACATGCAATTATTTTAATTGCTCTTGTAGGACTTTAGATTACTTGGGTTTTTTTTTTTTTTTGTATTTTGTCTAGATGATATATTCATAATCAGTAATTGTGTGGGTCCATGTGTGTGTATGTTTGTTGGGGCAAAGGGGGTATAGGTAACACTACCATGTGGAGGCTGAAATTTACTCATTGTTTCTTAATGTTCAACTTGTTACTTCTTAGACACTAAGATTCCTTTTGGGCTGGTTCCATATCTTTTCACTCATCATCTTTAATATCTTTTCTTTGCATTTGAATAACAAAAATGACTTCAGCTGCAAATAACAAAAAATTCTATGTCAGTTGATTAAAACAATAAAGAATCACAATCACTTAAAACAAGAAAGTCAGAAGTAAGGCATCTCTACAATTATCTGGATGTACATACCAGATAATTGACTCAACATGGCTTAAACATTATTATCTCATTGTAGGTTGAGAGGTGGTGATTTCAGCCGTTCAATAATCCAGGAATTATCTTTCTATTTGGCTATTGTTATTAGTCCGCATCGTTTCCACTAATGGTTACAAAATTGTTGTGTCTATTCCAAGAATCACATGCAGACACAAGAACAACCAGTAAGGAAGACATAAATAACTATATTTAACTCATATTCTAATTGTTAGAGTATTTTCCTTCAGGTTCTTTACACATGAGCCAGAACCCTTAGCAATCTCAATGTTCTAGCCTAGATACAGCATATCTCTAAGAAAGCTCATTCCAGAGAATCTATCCAATTCCTCTTTATCAGAGGCTGTCAAGTCTAGAATAATCAAGTTCAAATTATCTTAACAGTTTAATTTTTTAACCTTGAAATGAGATAACGTATATACTTATCACATAAAATAGTTGCAAAAACTTAATGAGTTCATACTTCAAAAACAATGCAATGTATTGTTGAAAGTTGGTGCTCAACCAATGTTAACTACAAATGTTAGCCTTACTGGCCTTTTATAACTCAGTTGCTAGCATAGACTTGATAGCACCACAGTTATATGGACCAGTTATGATTAGTCTTCTGAGTTACAGGATGGAATTTACTGCTTTTGAAACACCAGGACCACATGAAAAATGGTGAGCATCTAAATAGACTGTAATTTCTAGTAGGAAAGATGAAAGAAATAATAGCCTGCTGGCTATGAAATCAACACAATCTGCAACAATTATTGCAAAATATTTGCAAAAAAGAAATCTTTGTTACCGATCTTCATATTCAAGCTCTGGAACTTTATGTCCCTAACTCACATTTGTCTTAATCTCCTAACAGGAAATTTTAAAACCACATCAGATAACTTGAAACTCAAAAAAAAAAAAAAAGTGCTATTGTCCAAATACCACAGAGAGGTTTTCTATGAAGTAAGGTTTAGAGAAGTGGGTGGGGAATAGCAGAATCAGATAAAGAGGAAACAAAATAGAACCAGCGCACATCAGTAGTAACAGCTTCAAATGGAGAAGGCCTAAGAGATATTTTGTGATCCATGTTGTAGAGACCCAGGCTGGAAATCATAAACGAATGTGATTTAAAAACTGAGTGCTACTAGTGCATGAAATTAAAGAATTAATTGCATTTCATTGAATTGCACTAATTCATTAAATATTCATCCTATATTTAATGCACACTTATGTTGTGCCAGACACTGAAATATGTGGTAAAGATCCAGTATTGAGCCAAACAATGACAGCTATTCTTTTAGGGAGCATGCAGTCTGGCAAGTAGGACACACAATGAGTAATTCAATCTTCTCTCTTTTTTTTCTTGGTCATTCTAGTTAAAGTTTTACCAGTTTTGTTAATCTTTAAAAACAGTAACTTTTGATATCACTGATTCTCTTTATTGCTTTTCTAGTCTATATTTTGCTTATTTTCTCTTAAATTTTTATTTCTTTCCTCTTGCTTTTGGTTTAGTTTGCTTTTCTTTCTTCAATTTTCTTAAGGTGAAAGTTTAGATTATTGATTTTGTTACTGGCAGTGAATTTGTATCAGTTTGCAGCAACCTCCATTTTTGCCTCATCAGAAGAAAGAATTTGACCAAGGGGTATAAGGCAGAAGGAGCGACCAAGGCCAATTTTAGAGCAGGAGTGAAACTTTATTAAAAAGTCTTAGGGCGGGAATGAAAAGAAGTAAAGTACACTTGGAAGAAGGCCCAGCAGGCCACTTGAGAGATCAAGTGAACTGTTTGACCTTTGACTTAGGGTTTTATACATTGGCATACTTCCAGGGTCTTGTGTCCCTTCTTCCCTGACTCTTCCCTTGCAGTGAGCTGTCCACATGTGTAGTGGCCTGCTAGTACTTGGGAGGGGAGCATACGCAGTGTGTTGTATGCATGCAACTTGAGGCATTCTTTCCTTACCAGTTGAATGCCCCTAGAAGGTTATATACCAGTTAAACTCTGCCATTTTACCGCTTAGTGTGCAAGGTTGAGCCCACTTACCCAACTCCTGAGATCTTATTGGGAAGCAAATCAGCAGTTTCAGGTTTTTCTATCTATTGAGAGACTGCCTTGCTCTGGTGCTAGCTGCAACTAATAATTATTTTGGAGAGACAGGGTAACAACTGCCTGACCATCACCTGACATTCTTGGTGGGGTGGAGGACCCCTCCAACCCTTCTCATGTCTGCCTGATCACCTTGTAACAATTTGAGATCTATCTTCCTTTAAATGTAGGTGTTTATTGCAGTATATTTTCTTCTGAGCACTGCTTTTACTGCATTCTATAAATTTTGGTATGTTGAGTGTTTATTTTCATATATTCCAAAGTCTAATTTCCCATGTGATTCCTTCTGTGGCCCATCGGTTATTTAGAAGTTTGCTGTTTAAGTTTCACATATAATGAATTTGCCACATTTCTTTCTCTTATTGATTTCTAATTTCATTTTCGTAGTGGTCAGAGAACACACTCTGCATGATCTCCATCATTTTAAATTAAGACATTTTTAATCTTGTTTTGAGCTAACATATGGTCAACCTGGAAGATTTTCCATATCCACTTAAAAGAAATGTGTATTTGCCTGTTGCGAAGTGTCCTATAGATTCTCCGTTATGCCTAGTTGATTTGTAATGTTGTTCAGGTCTTCTATTTCCTTGTTGATCTTGGGAAAAGAAAGTCTCAGGACCCCAAACTCACTATGCCAAAGGGAAAATTAAGTACAGGAACTGAGTCATGCAAAAACTGCCTTCCTTTTGTTACCAAACCAATAGCTGTAATTTCCCATGCTTACTTCATCTTACGGGAAATGTAGATTTACTTAGTGTAAAAGGAATGCATAATTGTTCCTCTATTACCTCTTTCACATATAAAGTGTGGATCAAATGAGTGCTAACCAAGGCCTCAGAAGAATGTAACCACTTGTTTCGTTGCTTACTCTCTCCTGCTTTTCTTTTCTCAACCTCTCCTTCTTCCCTTCCTGCTTTCTCTTCCTCCTTTAACTATTAAAGTCCTCTAAATCCTCTTTGGAAAAAGCACATGTCACAAATCTTCATCTACATAACAAAGTCTGCTTTGCTAGCCAAGCTTCTGCCTTTCTTTCCCTCATAACCTGTGTTGACTCTAAATCTGACTTACCAACATAACCTGGTTTTGGCCATGCCCTGAGTCCGCATTCTTTACCGTGGCTTTTTAATCTTACTATTGGGAAAGTCTTCATTCTGAAGTCTCCTTTGTACACGGATTAAATAAATTTGTATGCCTTTTATTCTATTAATTAATCTGCCTCGTGCCTGTGATTTTTAAGCAAAACTTTAGGGGGCCAATGACCACGGCCCCCATGATAGTGCAGTTAAAAGGGACTGGATTAAAGGATGCAAAGTATTGTTACTGGGTATGTCTGTGAGGGTATTGCCAAGTAAGATTAAAATTTGGGTCAGTGAACTGGGAGAGGCAGACTCACCCTCAATCTGGGCAGGCACCATCTAATCAGCTGCCAGCACAGCTAAAATAAAGCAGGCAGAAGCTGGAAGTACTTAACTTGCTGAGTCCTCCAGCCTTCATCTTTCTCCTGCGCTGGATGCTTCCTGTCCTTGAACATCAGACTTCAAGTTCTTCAGCTTTCACACTCTTGGACTTATACCAGTGGTTTGCCAGGTGCTCTCAGGCCTTCAGCCACAGACTGAAGGCTGCGCTGTCAGCTTCGTTACTTTTGAGGTTTTGGGACTCCACCCACCTCTGCCTTTGAAAATGCTGGGATTACAGACATGAGGCACCATTCCTGGCCTTTGTTGAGGATTTCAGCATTAATGTTCATCAAAGATATTGGCCTGAAGTTTTCCTTTGTTGTGTCTGCCAGATTTTGATATCTGGATGACACTGGCCTCATAAAATGAGTTAGAGAGGAGTCCCTCTTTTTAAATTTTTGGGATACTTTCAGTAGGAATTGTAGCAGCTCTTTTTTATGTATCTGATAGAGTGTAGCTGTGAATCCATATGGTCCTGGGCTTTTTCTCATTGATAGGCTTTTTATTACTGAATCAATTTTGGAACTCATTATTGTTCTGTTCAGAGACTCAGTTTCTTTCTGGTCCAGTCTTGTAAGATTATATGTTTCCAGGAATTTATTCATTTCTTCCAGGTTTTCTAGTTTGTGTGCTTGGAAGTGTTCACAGTAGTCTCTGAGGTTATTTTCTATTTCAGTGGGGTCAATGGTAATGTCCCCTAAGTCATTCGATTACTTAGATCTTCTCTCTTGGTTGTTCATTAGTCTAGCTAGTGGTCTATTCATGTTATTTGTTCTTTAAAAGAAACAGCTCATGGATTTGTAGATTTTCGTATGGTGTTTCAGATTTCAATTTCCTTCAGTTTCACTTTGTTTGACTTTGAATTTTGGTTAAATCTTGTCTTCTGCTAACTTTGGGGTTGGTTTGCTATTGTTTATCTAATTCCTCTAGTTGTGTTGGTAGGTTGTTAATTTTAGATCTTTCTAACTTTTTCATGGTGTTTAGTGCTACAAACTTCTCTTTTAAAACTGTCTTAGCTGTGTCCCAGGGATTATGGTATATTGTATTTTTGTTCTCATTAATTTCAAAGAATTTCTTGTTGTTTACCTTAATTTTATTATTAACCCAAAAGTTATCCAGGAGTCAGTTGTTTTATTTTCATATAATTATGTGGTTTGTGAGCCATATTTTCTTGATATTGATTTATATTTCTACTGTGGTGTGTTCTGACAGCATGGTTTATATTATTTTGCTTTTTGGAGTTTCCTGAGAATTGTTTTATGTTAAACTGTGTGCTTGATTTTAGAATATGCACCATATGCAAATGAGAAGATTGTAAATTCTGTTGTTTTTAGGAAGAGTGTTCTGTAGATGTTTATTAGGATCATTTGGTCAAGTATTGAGTTTAGGTTCTCAATCTCTTTCTTAGTTGTCTGCCTTAATGATATGTCTAATACTGTCCCTATGGTGTTGAAATCTTCCACTATTATTGTATGGTTATCTAAGTCTCTTCTTAGGTCTCTAAGAATTTGTTGTATAAATCTGGGTGTTCCTGTGTTTTGTGTGTATATATTTAGGATTCTTAAGTCTTCTCAGAGGAATCAAGTGCTTTACTGCTATGTAATGCACTTCTTCTTTCTTTTCTTGCTTTTTAACAAAAATCTCTGCTGGTTAAAAGTTTGTTTTGTCTGAAATTAGAATAGCAATTCTTTCTTTTTGCTATTTTCCAGTTCCTTTTTTTTTTTGAACTTCCTTCTCTTTTTTTTATTTATTTTTTACTTTTTATTTTTTATTTTTGAAAGAAAGAAAAAGAGAGGAAAGAAAGTGAGAGTGAAAGAAAGAGAAAAAAGAATGCAAGGGAGAAAGAAAGAGGAAGAGAAAGAGGGAGAGAGAACGGGATTCTTGTTCTATTGCCAAAGCTAGAATGCAGTCTAAAAATGAGTATTAAAAACCTCTTTTATGCCAATAATTGTGCTTAACAATGGAGACAGGAAGGAATAAGAGTTGAAAATAACAAACAAGCAGCCAAACAATATTTTATTTAAACCTGTGAAATGCTATGCAATTGCTGAGGAGTGATTTACTTCCAATTATGTGGTCACTTTCAAAATAGGTGTAATGTGATACTGAGAAAAATGTATGTTTTGTGGATTTGGGGTGGAGAGTTCTGT
>CAUYLG010035781.1:0-20226 GCA_963573385.1 Cacajao melanocephalus
AGGGAAAATGTGGCACATATACACCATGGAATACTATGCAGCCATAAAAAATGATGAGTTTGTGTCCTTTGTAGGGACATGGATGAACCTGGAAACCATCATTCTCAGCAAACTGACACAAGAACACAAAATCAAACACCGCATGTTCTCGCTCATAGGCAGGTGTTGAACAATGAGAACACGTGGACACAGGGAGGGGAGCATCACACACTGGGGTTTGTTGGGGGACAAATAGGGGAGGGACAGCAGGGAGTAGGGAGGTTGGGGAGGGATAACATGGGGAGAAATGCCAGATATAGGTGACGGGGGGATGGAGGCAGCAAACCACATTGCCATGTATGTACCTATGCAACAACCCTGCATGTTCTGCACATGTACCCCAGAAGCTAAAGTGCAATTATATATATATATATATATATATATATATATATAATTATTATTCACATAGAAACCAAGAGTATTAAAAGTGCAGATCTTTATGTTCTATGCTGTTATTTACAACCCTTCAGAGGTTTTCCCCATTGCTTCAAGAATAGACAGCAAGCATGTTTGTATGATTGACAAGGCCCTGGATGGTTCAGACTCTGCATCTTCACCTCACAACACTGGCATTTTTTCTCTTGTGTTGTTTAACCCTGCTGCCCTCTTTCCATAAATATGTCAAGTTCCTGCTGGCCTCAGGGCCTCCACATAGGTTCCTTCTGCCTGAAATATTTGTTTCTTTGTCTTTTTCCTAATTTCCACCCATTCTTCAGATCTCAGATGAAGCCTTATTTCCTCATTGCTACGTTCTGAATGTTTATGTCTCCCCGAAATTCATCTGTCAAAAACTAACCATCAATGTGATGGTTTTAGAAGGGAGGGCCTTCAAGAGGTGATTAGACAATGAGAACAGAGCCCTCATGAATGGGTTTAGTGCCATTATTAAAGAGACCCCGGAGAGCTGCCTTGAGCATTCCACCACCTAAGGACATGGTGAGAAGGCACCATCCAGGAATCAGAAAGCAGCTTTCACCAGGCACAGAATCTGCCAACACCTTGATCTTGGACTTCCCAGCCTCCAGAACTGTGAGAAACATATTTCTGTTGTTTATAAGCTATGCAGTTCATGGTATTTTGTTACAGCAGCCCAAACCGACTGCTATAACAAACTGGTTACCCAGGATTGATGCTGCTGTAACAAATACCTAGTGTGGAAGCAACTTTGGAACTGGGTAATGGGTAGAGGCTGTAAGAGTTTTGAAGTGCCCGCTGGAGAAACCATACACTTCTGTGAATGGACCACAAAGGGCAATTCTGGAGAGGGCTCAGCGGAGAGGGAGGTTACAGAGAAATCTTCAATCCTCCTAGAGAATATCCAAGTGGTTATGAACAGAAGGTTCATAAAAATATGATTGTTAGAGGCCATTCTGATGACAAAAAAAATGCTTGTAAAAGAACATCTATTGCAGCATTGTCTTTGTATAGTCAGAATGAAGAAGATAAGTAAGTGGCATGAGGGGAGAATGTGGAAATGTTTATAAATTGTGGCACATCTAATATCCTCTGAAATGCCTTAAAAATAATGATGTCTGTCTGAGAGTGCCGTAGGAAGTCCAGGATATATTGCTGAGAGAAACAAAGAAAGCTCCAGAACAAATGATCCCATTTTTATAAAAACAACATTTTATATATCCATGTGCATAGAAATTATCTAAATGGGTACATGTCACATTAATAGCGATTACCCCTAGAGAGGAATCAGGGGCAGGGAATGGTGAGAAACACTCTCACTTTCTATTCAACATATGTTTTATTTCTAATTTTTAAAAAACATAAGTATGTACCACTAAAAAGAACATAAGATGCTGCATCTCTAAGAAATAACACAGGGTAGGGAGACAGCCCCTCCCTGACTTGACCATGTAGAAGTTTCTATGGGCTTCCTTCTCAAAGCCAAATTTTGGAGCACATGTAGTCAACCCCATGTCGAGACTGATCTCCCAGGCCCTGGCTGCTCTCCTGCGATCAGCTGAGCTGCCAAGCCACAGTCACTAATACTGACATCCAGAGCACTGTCTCATGGGCCTCACTCCCTAGGGAAACCATCGAGGTTGGACAGTGACACATGTGGGACTCCATGCCAGTGAGAACCATGGAATCCATGCAGAAGCATGTGATAAAACATCAGCTCCCAGCACCTTCTCCAGACGGGTCCTCCTGCCCCTGACGAGCAGAAGCAGCACTAGAAGTCTGGCGGCTCTACCCCTACAGCCCCTCCCTGATGCCTTTCTTTCTCCTATGCTTGGAAACCTCCTCTGTCTTCCCTGAGTGGCCAGCTCCACGCTGCTGTCAAAACAAGACACTATGACAGATGCTGCCTGAGGTAGGATGGGAGAGCCAGGGCCACGACAGCTGAAAGGTAAAGATTTGCACTTATGGGCCTGCACAGCAGAGCACAGAAGTTTCTGGACACCTCAGACAATTCCTATACAGGCTTTCAATGATTTCTGGAGACACAACCATCATTCTCAAAACTTATCCTTTGTACAATACCATGAGTATTGTGAAGTTTGTCTTTGACCTCCTAATCTTGTCTTTTTTTTCTCCTCATCATGCCTCCTCCTCACGCCATCCTCAGACATGTTGTGTCTTTATGGACTCTCCCATTTCCCCTGATCAAAACATATCTACAAAAGAGTATGAATGATTTATAGGTTGGTGCAAAAGTAATTGTGGTTTTTTGCCATTGAAAGAAATGGCAAAATACGCAATTACTTTTGCACTAACCTAATACATAGTGAAGAGTAATGACTTTTGGAGAAATTTGCCCTGAGTCGAAGAAAATAGCTAATAGATTCCAGAGGTTCTCAGTCCATCAGGGGGGTATTGTGAGTAATCAGAGTTAGCTGACCCAGAATCACCTGCTGGATATGACTGTTCACTGTGTCGTCTCTTAGCAACTGACCTAGACTTTTCTTCCTACTTCTGGGAATTAAGCATCAGAGAAGCTTAGAGACTTTATTAAGTCATGTCATCCCAGTGCCTCCTCTATTTACAAAGGGCAGTTTACGGATCCGATTGCTAGCAGTTATAGAAAGCGATTCTGGGATAGGAAACCCAGGTTCCCAGGGAAATTTAAAATAAACAACTCACTGTTTCATGGGACTTTTAAGGGGCCTTCACGTCTATAGTCTCTTCTGATATTCTTTTATATCAAACTTCTGCATTGAAAGCTGTTATTATTCTTCCCATTCCCCAGATGAAGAAACTGAGGCTCCCAAGAAAGGAAGTGGTTTTCCCAATGTTTCAGAACATTTTTATGGCAGACCCGGGACCAAAGCCCAGATAGAAAATGGAAATGTCCTGGGTCAAGATCAATTCCTACACATCACATTGCTGTTTCATTTTTAAATCCACATCCTTTTATAAAGTAATGTTCTCCTCTAGGAGCTCCCCATTCTTAGTCTCCTACCTCCTTGTCCAAACCACACTCCTCTCCTCTGCCATAAGGAGCTGGCTGATATGCTGCACTGTAGGTCAGGCAGGATAATTTCTGCCAGCCACGAGGAAGATAAGGAGGACTCTAAGGTTCCAGGCAGCCCCCCACCATCCACTTTAGGACTCTCTCTAGCCTCTTGGGTAGCTGTGTCACAGAGGCTACATGGACATTGCCCAGGTAGCATCTGGGCACAGGCCACTGTCAAGTACAGCTTAGTCCACTCTTAGGCCTTTCCCAAGATCTGAAAAGAAAGATATATCTCATGGTTCCTAAACCATAAACTCAGGGCCACCTGATGCCCAGCCCTGCAGGCTAGAGATGTGAATCTTCATTTGAAGAATCCGATTACAATGCCACACTGATAAAAGAAAACCAGCACAGGGAAGGAATGGAACATGGGTGTTAAACCGGTGAGGTAGGAGAAGAAGAGCATTGCTTCTGCGTTAGACAGAATGATGATCAACCTGGATCCAACTCTACTCTCTTTGACCTTGAGAAAGTTAATTCATCTCCCTGGTCCTTGGTTTCATGATCTCAATATGGATCTTAGTTTTATGAAAATTAAACTAGAAAACATATGATAGGCACTTCTCATTGTCCAATGTATGGGATAGCACAGTAGAAAAGAAGGAAACAAAGAGGAAAATAGAAACTAGAATAGCAAGAGAAAACAAGAAGCAGCACAGCCCCATGGTTGAGAGTACAGGCTTTGAAGTCAGACAGAGCTGAATCCAAATTTCGCTTCTACCACTTACTAAATCTGTGACCTTGAGCATGTCACAGGACCCTTCCAAGCTTCAATTTCCTCATTTATAAAGTGGAGCTAATACCTATATCATAGAATTGCTGTGATCACATGAAAAACATATAGACAGCTCTTGGAATAATTCCTAGTATATAGCAAGTGCTCAGTAAATGTGCACTTTTATTTCACATTGATCCTCATGCCACATTGAAATCAATTCAGTATATTCAATATCATATTATGAATTGCCACATTTTTATAGTTTGAAAACCTACTGTTTGTTCTCTTGAGTTGTAGCATGGTGGCATCCCTTAACTTGAGGCATGAAAGCAGACAGACCAGGGGTGATAAACAAATTGTATTCTGCGAAGAAGAAGGGAAATGGGGAGTCAGGCATGTATGAGCACCAGAGGTATCCAGACATAAGGGTGAAGTCTAGCCACCATTTACTACTAAGCTATACTGAGCGAATCACTTCACCTCCCTTAGCCTTGGTATTCTCATATGTGGAAAAGGACAAGTGATTGTGACTAGGACACCAGCTAGACACATACTGGGGTTGCTATAAGGATTATCTGAGATATGTGTAAAAGTGCCTTACACAGAAACAGTTCTTAACTGCTGGCACTTTTTCCTCCCAACAAACAAATTGCAAAGCTTAAGAAGCCGTATAGCTAGCTGGGGGTGGTGGCTCACACCTGTAATTCCAGCACTTTGGGAGACTGAGGTGGGCAGATCACCTGAGGTTGGGAGTTCAAGACCAGCCTGACCAACATGGAGAACTCTCATCTCTATTAAAAAAAACAAACAAACAAAAAATTAGCAGGGTGTGGTGGCACATGCCTGTAATCTCAGCCACTTGGGAGGCTGAGGCAGGAGAATCACTTGAACCCAAGAGGTGGAGGTTGCGGTGAGCTGGGATCACACCATTGCACTCCAGCCTGGTCAATAACAGTGAAACTCCATCTCAAAAGAAAAAAAAAGAATTCTTATAGCTATGAACACATTTTATTTGTGGACTGCCAACTCTGATCCCCACCTCAAAAGATTATTTTGTTATTATTTATGACCAAAATAATTATGACTAGCCTGTGATGAAAAACCAGATTCATTGAATATTGCTTAGTTCTGGAAATGACATCTTAAGGACAAAGTGAACAGCTTCACGGTAGAGACCTGGATGGTAGAAAAATCTGGAGACTCTATGTTTAACAAGACTGAAAAAAAAAAAAGAAAGAAAACATTGCCAGCATTTACCGAATACTTTCCAGGGACCAGGTACTCTCATTTAATCCTTGTAACAACTACAAGCATAATAAACTATTAAAATCCTCGTTTGACAGATGAGAAAATGAAGGAAGGGCTTTTAACCACTGCACAGTGCCACACGTTTAGATTTCTCAAGGGCTGCCATGGTGAAGAATAACAGGCTTGTAGTATGAGATCCTATAGGACCAACCTCATTCCGTAAGACAGAAATGAAAGGCAATCATATTTTAGCTTCTCCTGTGAAAAAAAAATTCTGATAACTAGAGCTTCCTGCCACTAAAAGCATTCAAGAGGAGAAAGAATGTTTATTTCCCCAGGATCCTATAAAAAGAGACTGAACACTGATTGAGAAGTTGGGTCAAGTTCTCAATCAATGGGTTTATAGTTTTCAATGAGTTTATAATTTGTGCTCATGTATACTTTAATTAAGACCCATGTACTTTTAAAAACTGGCATATAAAATTATTAACTTGATGTTCAAATAGTTGTAAGTATATAATACATGGAGTATTGTACCTTTAAAACAAAACTTTACATTATTTCTTAAATGCATCCAATGGCATCTAAACACAGAATGATTTGATAATCACATCATTCATTTTTAAAATGCAAGAACAAAGTCATTCTGAAAAGCTGTACGTTTTGCATCATTTATTCTCCATTTAAACATGAATTTCCATTCTTCTCCTATACAAATTTTATCCTGTTGTAATACATTTTTATGCTGGAAAGTCTCTTATCATCACCTATATTACTTTTCACAAAAAGTCTCTTATAATCACCTATATTACTTTTCACAGTAAAAAATAAAATTAAAGTTTTAAAAAATTTCTTATGGCCATAAAATTTTGTGTTAAAATAATTATGAAAAATCATCTACATTGAGTTATCACAATTATTACTAGTAAAAAACTGACCAAAACTATGTAGTTGTTAGTTTCAATTATATTAAGTTGCCAATGTTCGCATATTTTGATCTACAAAAATGGTAATTTCATATGGTAATATATCACAAACTTTGAAACTAATTGTTAGATCTAAATAGTAAGATTTTAATTAAAGGCATCTAATAGGACTTTTTTTCATTCATATATCTAGAAATGAGTGTTACTACTAAAATAAGTCAAAATCAACATCAATTACATTACCATTTAGTTTTTATTTGTTACATGGGAAACAAGATTATACACTAGGTGATATCTTAAAGCTGAGAAAAGTTTAGAAAAGAGAAATGTGGAAACTGATGATCTAGAAAATTATTTTCCTAAAACTATTATCTATGTACTGAGAAGTCTCTGGGTATCAGCAAGAATATGTGTCCCCCAAAGTGAAAATGACCTTTGACCACCCTTTCAGCAGGCAGATTCTTTGGTTATACAGCTTATCAACTGATCTTATTACCATGAATAAGATGGCTTAGTTTTAATCTGGGGAGTTATGTTATATAGTGGCTAACAGTATAACCTTTGACACCAGATAAATCTGACTTAAATTCATATTTTGCTCTTTACTTAAACTTTCCATGCCTGTTTTCAAATTTGTAGAAGTGAAATAATAATAATAATAATAGTAGTAATAATAATGGCCTCATAGAGTTATTGATTCAAATATGATAATACAGAAAAGTCCCTGGTTTAAGGTAAATGTTCTGTAAATGTTAGCTACAGTGATATTAGGTTAATACAAAA
Source organism: Cacajao melanocephalus (assembly GCA_963573385.1). Taxonomy (NCBI): domain Eukaryota; kingdom Metazoa; phylum Chordata; class Mammalia; order Primates; family Pitheciidae; genus Cacajao; species Cacajao melanocephalus. Next base: position 7,184 of record CAUYLG010035781.1, read on the forward strand.
GTAATTACATTTTTTACCAGTACTTTTAATAACAATGATGTTAATGAAAAATCCTATTATATTGGAAAAGTAACAAGCACTTAATCCCTTTATCAGCGCCACTGAGACACAACAGTGACTAACTAAACAGCCTGCTCATATGTCCAAGTCTATAGAAATAATTCTTTTTGTTCTTATGTCAACAGATGGACGACAGCAACTGGACCAGTGTGTCCCATTTTGTTCTCTTGGGCATTTCCACCCACCCAGAAGAGCAAATCCCACTCTTCCTTCTTTTTCTACTCAAGTACACAATCAACATTTCTGGCAACTTGGCCATCATCACACTGATTCTCTCTGCTCCATGCCTCCACATCCCTATGTACATCTTCCTCAGTAACTTGGCCTTGACAGACATCTGCTTCACCTCCACCACGGTCCCCAAGATGCTGCAGAATATTTTCTCCCCTACAAAGGCAATTTCCTACACAGGCTGCTTAGCCCAGACTTATTTCTTCATTTGCTTTGCAGCCATGGAAAACCTCATCCTGGCCATGATGGCCTATGACAGGTACATTGCCATCTGCCACCCTTTCCACTACCGTATGATCCTGACTAGAATGCTATGTGTGAAAATGGTGGTCATGTGCCATGCCCTCTCCCACCTTCATGCCCTGCTGCACACCTTTCTCATGAGCCGACTAATCTTCTGTGCAGATAACAAAATCCCCAACTTCTTCTGTGACCTCTTTGCTCTGATGAAGCTCTCCTGCACCAGCACCTACCTCAACACCCTGATGATTCACACGGAAGGTGGTGTTGTTGTCAGTGGAGCTCTGGCCTTCATTACTGCCTCCTATGCCTGCATCGTTTCGGTGGTCCTCCGGATGCCCTCAGCCAAGGACAAGTGGAAAGCCTTTTCTACCTGTGGCTCCCACCTCACTGTGGTGGCCATATTCTATGGTACCCTCAGTTGGGTCTACTTCCGGCCCCTTTCTAGTTATTCGGTGACCAAGGGTAGCATTGTAACACTCATGTACACAGTGGTGACTCCCATGCTGAACCCCTTCATCTATAGCCTGAGGAATGGGGATGTCAAGGGAGCCTTCATGAAATGGATGAGCAGAATACAGACTTTTTTCTTTAGATAAAACCCCAAAACACAGTTCAGAGTTTTACCTATGATTCTGGACAAATAATGTTTTGCCTCACAGATCTGCTTTCTTTAGAACTTTCCAGAAATATCTAAATTAGGTATATATCATGTATCTTCTCATTGGATATTGCCCAGAGAAATCTATTAAATACAAAGTACATAAAACAAAAAGGAACCACCATATACTTAGTGTAAAACACTAGCATTTCTTTAACTATAATTGACAGTGTCTTCTGCAATTAAACACTAGGGTTGTAACTCTCAGAGTTCTTAGATGAAGGCAATAGAAACTAATTCTGGCTTATGCACGGAGGAAATGAGTTCTTGAAAAGATCTGTGGAGCGCATGCATTTCCAAGCCTAGGGAACTAGACTCAAGAAAAACAGATAAGAATAATAAAGGTAATATCATCAGAACCACAGTGAAAATCATATCTCAGAACTAGTCTGATGAGGAAACCACTGTAGCCACCAAACTCTATTCACTGCAGTTTGTACCTCCTCCTACACTACCAGCAGTAGTCACTGAGCATAGTTCTTGGAGGTCTATAAACTGGTTATTACCATCTCCAGAAAGAACTGTCCATTTTTTATTCTTTTCACTACTATGTCTACATTCAAATAAAGTGGTGCATCTGACTGGTCAAGAATTTGGTCACCAACACATCCTGTAGCTGCCAGGAAAACTAGGAGAGCAATATAGGTGCTTTTATTTTCTATAACTTTATAGAAGTCATGTGAAATGGGGTAACTACTCCAATATAAGAAGAGGAACATAATGTCTATTCTTTGGGGTCAGAAGTTATAGATGCTCCAGAATGAAGCACTGTCATGCTTGCCAATTTGCATTTTTCTTAACCTGCTTTACCTGCACCACTCAGGGAAAAATCAAATTCCTTTTGCCTCAGCATGTTCCTAATCTCTTCTGTAGTTGATATGTGGAACTGGTCTAATAACAGGTGCACATTGGTTTGTCTTCTGACCAATCGATGCTGGGCATGAAAAACAGGTTCAAGTGCCAAGAGTCTGTTAAAATGTTGATTCTTCAATATTGTTAAAAGGCCATACTGCCCAAAGTAATTTATAGATTCATTGCTATTCCTATTAAACTACCAATGACATTTGTAACATAATTAGAAAAATCTATTCTAAGATTCATATGGAATGAAAAAAGAACCCAAATAGCCAAAGCAATACTAAGCAACAAGAACAAAGTCAGAAACATCACACTACCCAACTTCAAACTATACTACAAGGCTACAACAACCAAAACAGCATGGTCCTGGTACCAAAACAGACACATAGAGCAATTGACAGAATAGAGAACTCAGAATAATAACAGGCAATGGGGAAAAGATTTTCTATTCAATAAGTGATGCTGGGATAGCTGGCTAGCCATAGGCAGAAGACCAAAACTGGATCCCTACTTTTCACCACATACAAAAATTAACTCAAGATGGATTAAAGATTTAAATGTAATACCTCCAACTATAAGAACCCTAGAAAAAAACTTCAGAAACACCATCCTGGACATGGAACTTGGGAAATAATTTACGACTAAGTCCTCAAAAGCAATTGCAATAAAAACAAAAATTTACTATTAGGACCTAATTAAACTAAAGACCTGTGCACAGCAAGAGAAGCTATCAACAGAGTAAACAGACTACCTATAGAATGGGAGAAGATATTCACAAACTATGCATCTGACAAAGGTCTAATATCCAGAATCCATAAAGAGCTTAAACAATTCAACAAGCAAAAAACAGGTACATTTAAAAATAGGCAAAATACTTGAACAGACACATCTCAAAAGAAAAAATACAAGCAACCAGCAAACATATGGAAAGGAACTCATCACCACTAATAATCAGAGAAATGCAAATCAAAGCCACAGTGAGATACCATATCACACCAGTCAGAATGGCTATCATTTAAAAGTCAAACAATGGCCAGGTGCAGTGGCTCATGCCTGTAATCCTAGCACTTTCAGAGGCGGAGGTAGGTGGATCATCTGAGGTCAGGAATTCAAGACCAGCCTGGCCAACATGGGGAAACCCAGTTTCTACTAAGAATACAAAAATTAGCCAGGCATGGTGGCAGGCACCTGTAATCCCAGCTACTCAGGAGGCTGAGGCAGGAGAATCGCTTGAACCTGGGAAGTGGAGGCTGCAGTGAGCCAAGATCATGCCACTGCATTCCAGCCTGGGTGACAGAGCAACACTTCATCTCAAAGAAGAATATATATATATATCTATATAAGTAAATAAAAGTCAAAAAAATAACCAATGCTGGTGAAGTTGTAGAGAAAAAGAAATGCTTATATAATGTTGGTGGGAATATAAATTAGTTCAGCCATGTTGGAAAGTGGTGTGGCCATTTCTCAAAGAACTTAAAACAGAAGTACCGTTCAACCCAGCAATCATATTATTGAGTATATACCCAAAGGAACAGAAATCACTCTACCACAAAGACACATGACCATGTATGTTCATCACAGAACTATTTGCAATAGCAAAGACATAAAATCAACCTAAATATCTATCAATAGTGGACTGGTAAAGAAAATGTGGTACATATCCACTATGGAATACTACGTAGGCATTAAAAAGAATGAAATCATGTATTTTGCAGCAACATGGGTGCAGCCGGAGACTGTTATCCTAAGCAAATTAATGCAGGAAAAGAAAACCAAATACAGCATGTTCTCACTTGTAAGTGGGAGCTAAACATTGAATACACAGGAACACAGGGAAGGAAAAAATAGACATCAGCGCAAACTTGAGGTTGAAGTGTGGAAGGTGGGTGAGGATTGAAAAACTACCTTTTGGCTACTTATTATGTTCATCACCTCAGGGATGAAATAATCTGCACATCAAACCCTCATGACATGCAATTTACCCATGTGACAAGCCTGCACATGTATCCCCTGAACCTAAAATAAATAAAATGTCGATTCTTCCGTCTCATGGGTGAAGGATCAAATGGAAAATGTGAGAGGGGCCTCCCAGACATGGGTCAGAGTTGCAAGTGCTGACTAATTTAGCCCACCTGTCTGGATAAAGTTTCTCTTATAGGATACAAGTGGTTCTGACACTGAGTTGAGAAGGAGCTAAAACTGTGGCAATATTGTGTAACATGATAGAAGGATTTCATATAGCCTATATGTAAGTCTTAGTCAAAATTCATCCCACTGAAGTAGACTTGAGAAGCCACATTCCCTAAGTTTTTGTTGCATCAGGAGAATAAATTCTTCCAAGGTAAAGGGAGCCCTGGCACTTATTAAATGATAATAACAAAGAATTAATACCAACTTTTGATTAGTTAACTCTGGTTCTTCACACTTGGCAGAAATTATTTTACACCCCCAGTGTTTTCCTTCCATACCCCACTGTTTCCTTTATGTTTTCTGCTTCCAGGGCCCACCTCTAGGTGGCAGTTCTAATACTCATCCCCTTTATCCTTTACCATCTGAGGAATCCCACCTCTTAGCACTGTGGCCTCTTCTAAGAATTTCTCCACTCCTATTAAAGAACTTTCTTAGGATGGAGAGATGGGCAGAAGAGGAAATGAATACAACATTTTTAAAAGCAATTGGGCAATTCTATAAAAAAAAAATTTGTTTAGATGATGCCCTTCTTCTAGAATTCATCTCATAGAATGAATATATACAATGAATGAATATACATTATATATAAGAATATGCACACACATTTTATGTTCAATACACAATTGTTTCTGATAGTGAAAATTAGAATCTTTATATATACTAATGGGAGCCTGGTTAATTGTGTTTGGTAGTTAGGTAGATAGTATTACCTACTACAAGTCCTTGCCATGGCTTCCTGCAGGCAGAAGTCTCCATCCCGTTGACAATGGACTTGCTTTAGCAGCACTTTGTGAACAAGCATACCAAATACTCCTTGCAATCAAAGCTTAGATGAGTTTGGTCATTTGCTTTCTTGAGCTGTGAATTTCATCATGAGAAAAGCTCAGCCCATGCAGCTGTGACCCTTTACACTAGGTCACAGAATAAGAAATACAGAATGAGAGCAGACCTGAACTTGACCCACACTCTGAAGCACAGTTACCCCTTTCAACCTGCAGACTTTTGAGTGATAAATATCTGTTGATATAAGCCACTGAGATTTTGGATTGTTTCTTATGCAGTACTTTGAAGGAAATTCCAACTGATACAATACATGTATTCTATGAATTGCTGTGCAGTCATTAAAAAGAATTGGGCAAATTAGTTTGCCAAGAATTAGGCAAATTAGTTTCATGTCATTGGTAGCCTCTAATTACATACAGATATCTAGTTCTTTACCTGGCAGATCTTTGCCCTTTTCTCTCTCTCTTCATCTTTATGCTACTGATAATAGTAATAATAACAATTGAATACACATATATGTACTTACTATCAGCTGTTCACTCTTATGAATGCTTTCCATATATTTTCTTCATTAAGTCCTGACAACAACCCTTAACTATAGGTACTGTTTCTCTTTTCTTTACTAAGACAGTCATTAAATAATTTGTCTAAGATCACAAAGCAAGTAATGACAATGTTGGAAATCTAACTCTGACTTGAGAGTCCAACTCCTTAACTACTACTCTATATCACCTTCAACAAAGCCCTTTAGTATTTTCTCTTTGACTTCAAAACTCTTTCATTTGGGTCTCTTTCAGGTGGATAATTCCTAGGAGATCATATGGTTGCACAAAAGAGCTACTTATGCCTCTTGTGTCAGTGTAATTACAAATACTGCCCTCTTTAGCTCCCTAAAGTGTGTTGATTTGGACAACAAATTCTATGGACACTCCAGTTATAAAGCTTCGTCTGACCACTCCAACTCCCCACACCAGCATGACTGAATGCACTTTTTCTGTAGTCATACTATTTACTGTATGAATCTTTCTCTTCATTTTCTCATTTGTATTACTTTTTATTTTTTGTTGTATTTTTTAATTTTATTTTAGATATGGGGATACATGTGCAGATTTGTTCAATGAAATATTGCATGACACTGAGGTTTGGAGTATGGATCCTGTCACTCTAGCAATGAGCATGATGCCCAAAAGGTAGTTTTGTAACCCACACCCATCTTCACTCTCAAGTAATCCCCAGTGCCTATTGTCCCCATATTTACATCTCTATGTGCTCAATGCTTAGCTCCCAGTTATAATTGAGAACATACGGTATTTGGTTTTCTGTTCCTGCATTAATTTGCTTAATCCAGCTCCATCCACGTTGCTGCAAACAACACGATTTCATTAGTTTTAATGGCTACATAGTATTCCATGGTGTATATGTACCAGATTTTTTTTCTTCTTCTTTTATTGTATTTTGGGCTCTGGGGTACATGTGCATATCCTGCATCCTGCAGGATTGTTGCATAGGTACACACATGCCATAGTGGTTTCTTGTCTCCATCTCCCCGAACCCGTCACCTACATCAGGCATTTCTCCTGGTGTGATCCCTCCCCATTCTCCCTGGCCTCCTGCTGTCCCTCCCCTCACCTCCCTCCACCCCCTCACCTAGCCCTGTGAGTGTTGTTCCCTTCCCTGTGCCCAAGTTCTTATTGTTCATCACTCATCTATGAGTGAAAACATGCAGTGTTTGGTATTCCGTTCTTGTGTCAGTTTGCTGAGAATGATGGTTTCCAGATTCATCCACGTCTCTACAAAGGACACGAACTCGTCATTTTTTATGGCTGCATAGTGTTCCATGGTGTATATGTGTCACATTTTCTTTATCCAGTCTATCATTGATGGGCATTTTGGTAGGTTCCAGGTCTTTGCTATTGTAAACAGTGCCACAATGAACATATGTGTGCATGTGTCTTTATAATAGAATGATTTATAATCCTTTGGGTATATACCCAGTAATGGGATTGCTGGATCAAATGGAATTTCTATTTCTAGATCCTTGAGGAATTGCCACACTGTCTTCCACAATGGTTGAACTAATTTATACTCCCAACAGTGTAAAAGAGTTCCTATTTCTCCACATCCTTTCCAGCATCTGTTGTCTCCAGATTTTTTAATGATTGCCATTCTAACTGGTGTGAGATGCTATCTCAATGTGGTTTTGATTTGCATTTCTCTAATGCTATGTACCACTTTTCTTTATCCAATCCACTTGTTGATTCCATGTCTTTGCTATTGTGAATAGTACTGTCATGCATGTGTCTTTGTGGTAGAATGATTTATATTCCTTTGGGTATATACCCAGTAATAGGACTGATGGGTGAAATGTTAGCTCTGTTTTAAGTTCTTTTTAAAATCTCCAGACTCCTTTCCACAGTAGCTGGACAAATTTACATTTCTGAGTTTTTAATAATAGCTATTCTTACTGGTATGGGACAGTATCTTATTATGGTTTTGATTTGTATTTTTCTGATGATTAGTGATGCTGAGCATTTTTTTCATATGCTTGTTAGCCACTTGTATGTCTTCTTCTTTTGAGAAATGTCTGTTCATGTTCTTTGTCCATTTTTAAATGGGGTTATTAGGTTTTTTGCTTGTTGATTTAAGTTCCCTATAGATTCTGGATATTAGGCCTCTGTTGAATGCAGAGTTTGTGAATATCTTCTCTCATTCTGTAGGTTGTCTGTTCTGTTGATAGTTTCTTTTATTGTGCAGAAGCTCTTTCATTTAATTAGGTCCCACTTGTCTATTTTTTTTCATTGCAGCTGCTTTTGGGACTTCGCCAAAGGCCAGTGTCAAGAAAAGTATGTCCTATGTTGCCTTCTAGGATTTTTATAGTTTGAAGTCTTACATTTAACTGTTTAATCCATTTCAAATTAATTTTTATATATGGCGAAAGGTAGGGGTCCAGGTTCAATCCTCTGCATATGGCTAGCTGGTTATCCCAGCACCATTTATTGAATAGGGAATTCTTTCCTGGTTGCTTTTTTTTTTTTTTTATCAACTTCATTGAAGTTCAGATGGTTGTAGGTGTGTGGGTTCTCTAATCTGTTCCATTGGTCTATGTGTTTTTGGACCGTACTATGTGGTTTTGGTTACTGTAACCTTGTAGTATAGCTTGAAATCAGGTAATGTGATACCTCCAGTTCCTTTTGCTTAAGACTGCTTCAGCTATTTGCTCTTCTTTTGTTCCATATTAATTTTAGAATAATTTTTTGTAATTCTGCGAAAAATGCAGTTGGTCCTTTGTTAGGAATAGCATTGAATCTGTAGTTTGCTGGGTAATTTATAAGAAACAGAAATTTATTTCTCACAATTCTGGAGGCTGGAAAGTGCAAGATATAGATATCAGCAGGTCTGGCTTTTTGGTAGGAGCCGTTCTCTGCTTCCAAGATGGTGCCTTAATGCTGCATCCTCTGGAGAAGAGGAACACTGTGTTCTCACTCAGCAGAAGAGAATGGACAGGGAAAAAAGGATGAGCTTTCTTTGTCAAGCCCTTTTATAATGGAATTAATCTACTCATGGGAGTAGAGTCCTCATGACCTAAACATCTCCCAAAAAGCCCCACCTCCCAACACTGTTGCATTAGGGATTAAGTTTCCAACACATGAATTTTATGGGACATATTCATATCATAGCAATGGTTAATAATCAGAATCAGGTGGAGTCAGTTAAAAAGACTGGAAGCAGATGAGTACAGTGGGTTATTTCTTTGTGTAGCTAGTGATGCTAGCCAGTTCTGGGTGGTATGAATATCCTCCTCTACCTTCCTCCAAACTAAGGGTAGATATTTCCACAGATAAAGTTGTTATTTGGAGCAGCATCGTTCATGCCTCAGTGAAAAATGGAAAAGTGAGTACCCTCCTGTGTCACTTTCAGCATGTTGGGGGAGGTGGAGATCAATCAGCCCAACTTTAATTAATTAAACATTTGTATTTAATTTAAATAAAGCATCCTGAGATTTGTGTCATCTAAAAGCAATGCTTTTCAGTCTTTAACATGGGCATAAGTCAGAGGTGGATCATTTTAAACTACATATTTTGATCAGTTATCTAGGAAAGGGAGGGAGGCTAAGACTGGGCATTTATATAAAGCTCCCAGGCAATGCTGATGCTGCTAGTCCATGGACCACACTTTTGAGTATCAAGGTTCTAGAGAGCCCTTACAGAGGTATGGACGCATTAAGAAAGTAGGGGGGGATCATCTGACCTACAGAAAGACTTCTGTGAAGACTAACCAGAAAAGGGTCTGAAAAACCACAGAGCCTGGAGTTGGAGGTTATTCAGAGAGAGCACACAAAGCTGAGTAGTTCAGAGACTCAGTGGTGACAGAAAGGAATACCTTGCCTTGGCTAAAAGTAGAAAGGTTTCTTGCAAACACTTTAAATTGTTCCCATCATCTATTTATTCCTCCTCCCATCATCTATTTTTTCCTCCTTTGTCAAGTAGAAGATTCTCAAGATGTAAACTGGACACATCTAGACTTTATTTCTCACCCTCTGTTGAAGCCAGATGTGGTCATGTGACTAAGTTTGCACCAGGGGTATGGGTATGAAAGTAACTTTCATTTCACTTGCTTAAAAGGAAATTGTTTTCCCTAAGATTACTTCCTCTTCCTCAGGTTTTAATATGATATGGTCTTGATAACCCAGGTTCAACCATATGAACAAGGAATGGCAGAGAACCACAGCGGAGGAGCTTGGACCTGGGTGACCTTTCAGAAGGGAGCTGCCACCTGCCCTAGACAGCCAGGATCAGTGTAACACCAAAGTCCAAGCTTTCAAAAGCAAAACACTTCTTTAGATATTCAGTTTTTTTAAAAGAGAGTTTATCTCTCAATGTCTATCTGTTCAGATTCTCAGTCTACCTTCTCTCTTTTCCTTCATACATTTTTCTTATCTCTCTATTTCTGCACCAACCTAAGCTCTGATGTTGTAGCTGCTGTTTCAAGGATAAGCTAAGTACAACCTGCTGGCACAGAGCTACAGAACACAGACAGATCACAAAATGAACCTAGGGGTAAAATGAGTGTCATATTAATTTATAGCCTTCCTCACTTAAACACTGATTTTATACTCATATTCAAGAATAAATAAGTCCCTTATACCTACTGATTAATAACTCCTCCTTTTTTATTTTTCTCCTAACCTCTAGCAACCACTGTTCCACTCAGTGTTTCTACAAGTTCAACTTTGTTTAAGTTCACATATGAGTGAAATCGTGCAGCATTTGTCTTTCTGTGAAGGGCTTATTTCATTTAGCATGATACCCTCAAGTTTTATCAATGTTATCACATATCACAGAATTTCCTTCTTTCTTAAAGATGAAGAATATTCCAACATGTGTATATAACACATTTTATTTATTTTTTTTTCCATCCACCTCAGCCTCCCAAAGTGCTGGGATTACAGGCATGAGCCACCACAATCAGCCTTAGAAGGAGTAGTATAAAATTGATGATATCAACAAGTTGATAGCATCTCATAATTTATGCTGGCCACTAATTTGCCTAATTCAGTAAATAGTTGTTACCTGGAACTAAAGTCTTCTTAGCCTTTCTCATGGGACTTCCTGGAACAAGATTACTTTTGCTAGATAGAGCTGATATAAGAATCCAGCCAAGAAAACTTTGTAGTGACAACTTTTTACTTTTCATTATTATTATTATACTTTAAGTTCTTGGATACATATGCAGAATGTGCAGGTTTGTTACATAGGTGTACATGTGCCATGGTGGTTTGCTGCACCCATCAACTCGTCATCTATATTAGGTATTTCTCCTAATGCTATCCCTCCTCTTGTCCCTCACCCCCCGCAACAGGCCCCCGTGTGTGATGTTCCCCTTCCTGTTCCCATATGTTCTCATTGTTCAACTTCCACTTATGAGTGAGGACACGCTGTGTTTGGTTCTCTGTTCCTGTGTTAGTTTGCTGAAAATGATGGTTTCCAGCTTCATCCATGTCCCTACAAAGGAACTCATCTTTTTTATGGCTACATAGTATTCCATGGTGTATATATGTCACATTTTCTTTATCCAGTCTATCATTGTTGGGCATTTGGTTTGATTCCAAGTCTTTGCTATTGTGAATAGTGCTGCAATAAACACATATGTGCATGTGTCTTTATAGTAGAATGATTTATAATCCTTTGGGTATATACCCAGTAATAGGATTGCTGGGTCAAAGGACATTTCTATTTCTAGATCCTTGAGGAATCGCCACACTGTCTTCTTCCACAATGGTTGAGCTAATTTACACTCCCACCAACAGTCAAAAAGCATTCCTATTTCTCCACATCCTCTCCAGCATCTTGCCTCTTGACTTTTTAATGATCACCATTCTAACTGGCATGAGATGGTATCTCATTGTGGTTTTAATTTGCATTTCTCTAATGACCAGTGATTATGAGCTTTTTAAAATATGTTTCTTGGCCGCATAAATGTCTTCTTTTGAAAAGTGTCTGTTCATATCCTTTGCCCACTTTTTGATGGGATTCTTTGTTTTCTTCTTGTAAATTTGTTTAGGTTCCTAGTAGATTCTGGATATTAGTCCTTTGTCAGATGGATAGATTGCAAAAATTTTCTCCTATTCTGTAGGCTGCCTGTTCACTCTCATGATAGTTTCTTTGGCTGTGCAGAAGCTCTTTATTTTAATTAGATCCCATTTGTCAATTTTGGCTTTTCTTGCCATTGCTTTTGGTGTTTTAGTTATGAACTCTTTAACCATGCCTATGTCCTGAATGCTGTTGCTGTGTCCCAGAGATTCTTCTAGGATTTTTATGGGTTTAGGTATTAAGTCTTTAATCCAACTAGAGTTAATTTTTGTATAAGGTGTAAGGAAGGGGTCCAGTTTTGGTTTTCTGCATATGGCTAACCGGTTTTCCCAACACCATTTATTAAATAGGGAATCCTTTTCCCATTGCTTTTGTCAGGTTTGTCAAAGATCAGATAGTAGTAGATATGTTCTGAGGCATCTGTTCTGTTCCATTAGTCTATATATCTGTTTTGGTACCAGTACCATGCTGTTTTGGTTACTGTAGCATTGTAGTATAGTCTGAAGTCAGATAGTGTGATGCCTCCAGCTTTGTTCTTTTTGCTTAGGATTGTCTTGGCTTTATGGGCTTTTTTCATTCCATATGAAATTTAAAGCATTTTTTTCTAATTCTGTGGAGCAAGTCAATGGTAGTTTGATGGGAATGGCATTGAATTTATAAATTACTTTGGCCAGTATGGCCATTTTCACGATTTTGATCCTTCCTATCCATGAGGATGTCATGTTTTTCCATTTGTTTGTGTCCTCTCTTATTTTCCTTGAGCAGCAGTTTGTAGTTCTCTTTGAAGAGGTCCTTCACATCCCTTGTAAGATGTATTCCTAGGTATTTTATTCTCTTTGTAGCAATTGTGAATGAGAGTTCACTCAAGATTTGGCTCTCTGTCTATTATTAGTATATAGGAATGCTTGTGATTTTTGCACATTGATTTTGTATCCTGAGACTTTGCTGAAGTTGCCTATCAGCTTAAGGAGTTTTGGGGCTCAGACAATGGAGTTTTCTAAATATACAATTATGTCATCTGCAAACAGAGATAATTTGACTTCCTCTCTTCCTATTTGAATAACTTTTATCTTTCTCTTGCCTGATTGCCCTGGCCAGAACTTCCAATACTATGTTGAATAGGAGCGGTGAGAGAGGGCATCCTTGTGTTGTCTTGGTTTTCAAAGGAAATGCTTCCAGCTTTTTCCCATTAAGTATGATATCGTGGGTTTGTCATAAATAGCTCTTATTATTTTGGGATACATTCCATCAATACCTAGTTTATTGAGAGAGATCCAAGATGGCCGATTAACAACAGCTCAGGATTGTAGCTCCCAGTGAAAGCACAGAGAGTGAGTGGACGCCGCACTTTCAGACGAATTTTTGTTGCCCACAGACTAGGAGATTCCCGGCGGAGGAGCCACACGGGTCGCCAGCGCGACTTTTTTGGC
>CAUYLG010035782.1:0-17324 GCA_963573385.1 Cacajao melanocephalus
TAGTTTCAGAAGGAATGGTACCAGCTCCTTTTTGTACCTCTTGTAAAATTTGTCTGTGAATCAGTCTGGTCTTGGGCTTTTTTTGGTTGGTAGGCTATTAATTACTGCCTTAATATCAGAATTTGTTATTGGTCTATTCAGGTATTTGACTCTTCCTGGTTCAGTCTTGGGGGAGGGTGTATGTGTCCAGGAATTGATCCATTTCTTCTAGGTTTTCTTGTTTATTTTTTTAGAGGTATTTATAGTATTCTCTGATGGTAGTTTGTATTTCTGTGGGATCGGTGGTGATATCCTCTTTATCATTTTTTATTGCATCTATTTGATTCTTCTCTCTCTTCTTTTTTATTAGTCTGGCTAGTGATCTATCTATTTCATCTATTTCATTAATCTTTTCAAAAAACCAGCTCCTGGAGTCGATTTTGTTTGAAGGGTGTTTTTTTTTTTTGCATCTCTATCTCTTTCAGTTCTGCTCTGATTTTAGTTATTTCTTGTCTTCTGCTAGCTTTTGAATTAGTTTGTTCTTGCTTCTCTAGTTCTTTTAATTGTGATATTAGGGTGCCAATTTTAGATCTTTCCTGCTTTCTCCTATGGGCATTTAGTGCTACAAATTTCCCTCTAAACACCAGAGATTCTGATATGTTGTGTCTTTGTTCTCATTGGTTTCAAAGAACTTATTTGTTTCTGCCCTAATTTCGTTATTTACCCAGTAGTCATTCAAGAGCAGGTTGTTCAGTTTCCATGTAGTTGTGCAGTTTTTAGTGAGTTTTTCTCTCTTTCTTTCTTTTCTTGAGATGGAATTTTGCTCTTGTTGCCCAGGCTGGAGTGCAAAGGCACAGTCTTGGCTCACTGCAACCTCTGCCTCCTGGGTTCAAGCAATTCTCCTATCTCAGCCTCCTGAGTAGCTGGGATTATAGGCATGCACCACCACACCAGGCTAATTTTGTGTTTTTAGTAGAGACAGGGTTTCTCCATGTTGGTTAGGCTAGTCTCGAACTCCCAACCTCAGGTGATCCTCCTGCCTTGGCCTCTTAAAGTCCTGGGATTCCAGGTATGAGCCACTGTGCCCGGTCTTGAGTGAGTTTCTTAATTCTGAGTTCTGTCTCACTGGCATTCCAGGTGCCACTGGGGTATGAAAAAAAACTCCTGCAGCTAGCTCGGTGACTGCCCAGTTTTGTGCTTGAAACCCAGGGGCCTGGTGGTGTAGGCAACTAAGGGAATTTCCTGGTCTGCGGGTTGTGAAGACCATGGGAAAAGCATAGTATATTGGCTGGAGTGCAGTGTTCCTCATAGCACAGTTCCTTATGGCTTCTCTTGGTTAGGGGAGGGATTTCCCAGACACTTTGTGCCTCTCGGGTGAGACAACACCCCACTATGCTTTGGCTCACCCTCTATGGGCTGCATACCTTAGTTGGAAATGCAGAAATCCTTCTGCGTTGATCTTGCTGGGAGGTGCAGACTGGAGCTGTTCCTATTCGACCATCTTCCCAGCCACCCCCATAATTATGATTTAATTACCCCAATTCTTCATGTTGTTTTCAGGCACTTAATTATTTATTTCTCTTTGAAATTTGACTGCTGATTTCCACTTGATAGTCTGATTGTTTGACAATGTCTAAGATAAAAGGTGATTGAAAATTTTTGTTCTTTCAGACTATATTGTAGGTGACATTTTGTTCTTTTAATATTAATTCACATCAATGAAATTATATTTAATAAATGAGATTTGACTTCAGGACTTTAATTAGTAGATATTTATTTTTGAGAAAATTGCTACCACTGTGGATCAAGGAAGATAAACATGAAAATAACATCCTAAGAAAATTGTTTGATTGATAATTTGATGATTTTAAAAATGTACCTTATTGTTGTCTGTTCTTTAAACAAAGCCAGCTACAAAAGAGTTACATTCTTAGTTGAGTAAGAATATGTACTTTCCTATATTTAAAAAAGTCAGCTTATATCAAAAGAGTTTAATTTTAATAATCCCCACTTCAAATAATTCCAAAGTATTCCTCAGTCTAAAGTATATTCTTAGATGTGGAAAGAACAGAAGTTGTGCTACTGCAAAGGAAATGAAAGTTTCGAAGTGAAAAATCTGTAGCAAGATGAATCGTCAATCACTCTTCAAGGTCTAATTCTTCTTACTGAATTTTATTCTTTTGGCCCAATGACATATTCAGTGAAGGATTGTGATTTTATATAATTAATTCCATGACTATAAGTACAGAAAAAAGAGAGGTTATTAAAACTCCAGAGACTTCTGAGTTCTAGTAAAACCATTAAGAAGGAACTAATGTGATAATAAAGTGAAAAGCAATTCAAAACGTATCAGCCTAATAAAGAATATTACCAACTATCTTACAGTAATAAAAATCCCTGAAAATGCAACATAGAGAAAAAAACTCGACAAGCTCAGATTAACAATCTGTTATAGTGGGGTTGGCCCTCATTAAATTAGCCATGATATCTTAAAGGGGATATTTAATTACAGAGTGATTTGTAACCAAGTTCAAGGGAGAATTCTAGGGGGAATCATTAGCATTCAGGCATCAACACCAAACACACAAAAGTCCAGCCAAACATTGCCTATCATTTGGTCCACACCTGTCTTTTCTGTGATCTAGTTAGAAGCAATCTTTCCTTGGCAAGGGAGTAAGTTGCACATACATTACATTGAAATTACACTTTTCTGCCAAGAAGCACAAAGTATTTCATCTAGATGAAGGGAGTTGAATTAAGAAATGCTCTGTGGCAGATGGCAAGATGTGCAGGTCTCTCACCCTCCATTTTTACAGCCCTGAAGGGAAGACAGGATTAGATGTTCAACACTGGGACTCTAATTCCTTACTACAGAAGAAAGACTGGCTGTCACCTGAGTGCCATTCTATTTTGTTGCTGCACAGGATTACAGAGCACACAAAGCTTATATTTTACAACCACCAGAAATCATAAGATGAACTATGAAGCAAAATGCAGGTAATCCAAATCCCCGAAATGTCAGGTGCGTTCCCTTGCTCAGCATACCTGCTCTCTTCCTAACACCCCTATGGGTTTCTCTTCAGCACCTTTCCAATCCTGATTTTGTTTCCTTCTCCCACATCTTCTTTCTAAGGCTCTCTTCCTTTCAGTCCCTACTCTTTAGCTATCTCTGGATGCCCAACAAAGTCTTAGAAATCTCAGTGTTTTGGACTCCCCTTTCCACAAAAGCCATGCTTATAAATGGTGAGCATTCCCATAAAAATCTCCAGCAATTATGAAGTTGGAACAGACTTGAAGAGAATTTGATCCAACTCTCATGTTCAATAAGAGGTAACTGAGAAAGTGGTGTGTTACAGGTCACAAAAAGGTTGCTAAACTGGAATGGGAATGCTGGTGTCCTTGGCCCTTGCAAAACGCCATCTAAGCTAATTCATGCTAGGCTGGTAACAGCCAAAGCCAGTGCATTGTCAGGTCTGTAAAACATTTGGCAGAGGCATATGAAGGCATAGGCTGAATAAATATGGTGCATCAACTCAACTGGAACTATTATTGGAAAACAATTAAGTACTGGGCTGATGATTAAGTTATTGCCTCTCAGCTCCAACCTTGCTTTCTTGTGTTTCAGCTTTGTGACGCTGGGGCCAACACTGGAAAATAACACTTTTGTTTTACCAGCTGCTCCCTTTTCGGTTCTGCCAAGAGAGGGCGCTAGATAGTGCTAGCAAGATGGAGGAAGAAGGAGGAAGGGACCTCTTTCTTCCTGTTTCCTGTTACTCACTGACCCCAGAGCCCAATGACAGTTCTTTACCTTGCTGTAAAGAACAGATATTTCAGTAGCAATGGTTGCTTTCACATTGCAGTTTTCCCCACATGCTCAGAACCAGCCTCGTTGATCCTCACAGAAATGTCTACACGAGTCATTCATGCCCTTTCCTCAGAGGCATGTCCCAGTCCTCAGGGGCCCCTCCTTTCTGCTTCCAGGGTTTAATAATCCTCAGATCTTCCCTTTGTTCCCCTTTGTTTTCTGCATTGCTACCTCTGAGAATCCCAGTGCCCTCTTTCTACATTTTTTTTTTTTTTGGTCACAAATACTTGGTTATCAACTTTTCCTATTAAGTTTTCTGTTAAAATAATGGACATGGTTTCTGTTTCTTGATGTGACTCTGAATAATATATGTACTAAAGTCCGTATTTACTATCATATTAAAGTAGACATAAATATCTACAGAGCAGAACACCAAATTTATATACTTAAAAGATAAAACAGGAACTTCTTCAAAGGAATTCTGCCCTCTTCAGAAATGCCTCCTGGGTTCCCTTTTAGCTACCTTTTGATATGGTTTGGCTCTATGTCTTCACCCAAATCTCATCTCGAATTGTAATCCCCGTATATCGGAGGAGGGGCTTAGTGGGAGATGACTGGATTATGGGGGTGGATTTCTCCCTTGCTGTTCTTGTGATAGTGAGTGAGCTCTCATGAGAGCTGAAGCAGATGGTTTTAAAGTGCGGCACTTCCCCCCACCACCTCCTGCCACCACGTAAGATGTGCCTTGCTTCTCCTTCACCTTCTGCCATGATTGTAAGTTTCCTGAGGCCTCCCCAGCCATGCAGAACTGTGAGTCAGGTAAATCTCTTTTCTTTATAAAATTGCCCAGTTTCAGGTATGGACGAATACACCCTTACTCTCTTCTTACTAATACACCTTATTCTCTATCAGGGTTGCCTTAGTGGGAAAGTTTGAGAAGCATAGGCTTGAGGACTTATTCCTGAAGGCATATTAATGTAAGGTAGGGGACTGCCAGAGACTAATGCTTTCATTTAAAAGAGATAAAGGTGGGCCTTTTGGTTGGAAGGGCGATTTCTAGCAGCTGTCTGCAAATTTTACCTATAAGCAAAT
Organism: Cacajao melanocephalus; assembly: GCA_963573385.1. NCBI lineage: Eukaryota > Metazoa > Chordata > Mammalia > Primates > Pitheciidae > Cacajao > Cacajao melanocephalus. The sequence continues at coordinate 4,877 of CAUYLG010035782.1, forward strand.
ACCATTGTATTTTCAGAGATTAAAAGCATGTAGCTTTAAATTATGCTATTCGTGTAATCAAAAATGAGGATGGATCGGTATGAGAAGCACTGTTTTCCTGGACTTGGTAACATTTGAATAGAAAGTTCCAGCTCAGGCTGTGTTGCCTACCCCATATGGACTGGCTCATGCATGAATCAGAGCATTAACCAGCCCTTGGAGATGGCAAAAGTCACAACTTCTGATTCGAGCCAGATCGAAACTAGCAGCTGTGGTTCATTCTGTTCACTGATCAGTGATGCTTCTGTTTCGCATTGGAATACCCATATGCATATGCTTGGCAGGCTGACTGAGTCTTGTTTGCAACTCCCAGAGAAGACATAACCATGGAGCATTATCCTTCTTGAGTAAGCTCTGGATGTTCTTCTTGAAGTAAATAAAGCAAGAGAACAGAAAGAGAGGAAATTCATTCTGGGAAATGTGTCAAACCTTAAGTTATTCATAATGCAGTTTAGTATCAGGAGATAAATCAGTCTTGCATTTCTAAAGTCATAAACACAATGGTAACTACCTTCAAGTGAATAGATAGCCTCCTTGTGCTCCATGGAGAAATCCAGTGCATGGTAGTTACACTGTGGCCAAAAGCCAAGAAAACCTCCAGTAATAGAGAAGATGTGTGGAGTAGATTGGAATCAATGAGGCTGCACAGGTGAATTTGGATCTGGCCCATGGAGGATATGCAATATAGGTGTAGCTTTCTTCTATTTTTAAGTGAATAAAATCATATTAATACAAATGGTAAGATAATCTTTATGGGAAGGAAACTCTGAAAAGGGCAACCTCAGCATTGTGTAGAAGAGAAGAGGACCAATCCCACACAGTTGCCTGATCTAATGTCAGAAGTAGACAGCATAGAGGATCTGTCATGGGATAATTATCCATATGGAAACATCAAGTCTTTTTACACAAACCGGCAGATGCCTCCCTAAATCACAGAAGTGCGGTGTAGGTAACTCTGGCATGCTAAAGCTGGCTTCACAACACAGAAAGAGATATTCTGTAGTTATAGGTAATTCTTTGGACATTATGGCTCATATCTTGCAAAAGAACCAGTCTCAGGGTAAATTCACCAGAGAAACAAAACTTAGATATAACACAGAATAAATTCATTTATGGAATTATATTTTTAGAAATGAAAGCCATTTAAAAAAAAATCTAAAGTGTATTTCAAGATATTCTAGCTCCATGAGATGCTCCTGAGTAGTTCTACAGTGAAGAAGTCTGTTAAAATTTTTACCATCTTTAAAAAAACTATTAGGAAACACAATTCTGGTTTTATATAGCATCTTAAAACCAGTGGAGCATGCATTTTTAAGATCAGTCTGGGAAATGGTCCTAGGTATCCTTACACATGTAGAAACACAGATGAAAATTGGTGTTCCCTTTTTAGGTGTAGTATTGTGGAAAGTTCATTTGGAGCTTATACTTAAGAATCTCAATCTAAAAAAAAAACAGTAATAAACATAAGGATTGTTTACTGTTTTGATACTGTATTTTTCAGGCACATGGCAAAGTTGGACTTTCCCCTTGAAAGCAGGTATGGCAATGTGACTTGATTTGGTTAGTAAAATGTGTGCAGAAGTCTTTGAGATTTAGTACACCAGCTAAATTCACTTATTCCTGCCATAATAGTTCCAGGTTGTGGAGTCTTTGGTTAACTACACCCATTAGTGAAGAGGACATGGAGCTGAGTCAGCTCCATGATTCCCACCAGCTAATGTATAATGAACATGTCACTTAAGACAGAGAGAACTATTTATTATTTCTAGCCATGGAAATTTTGAGGTTGTTTCTTACTAGTATAATTTAGCTTATTCGAATACAGAAATTGCTACCAGGAGTGGGGTGCCAACATAGCAAAAAATTATAGTTTGTCATTGGCTTGCAGGACAAGTTGTAGGCAGTGAAGAAACTGTTATAAAGTCTGAAAGACAAAAACCTTGGTTAAAATGTTACCCACAGTGACTTTGAAGGCAGATTATATCCTAATAAATTTATAGCTCTAGGGAAAGATGCAGGAAAACACAATATTAGTAATGTGTGTTGGTTTCTATTGGCTGCAATTGACAAGGTATTGCAAAAGACATGTTCAGGAAAGAATCAACTGGATTCTAAGCAGGAACTAATGGGGAATTTCAGAATTGCAATGTTGGAAAGGTTGACTGATTTTCTTTTTATTTTTTTACTTATAATTTTTTTTTGACAGAGTCTTGCTATTGTCCAGGCTTGAGTGCTGTGGTGCAATCTCAATTCACTGCAGCCCTTGCCTCCCAGGTTCAGGAGAGTCTCCTGCCTCAGCCTCCTGAGTAGCTGGAACTTCAGATGCACACCATCATACCCAGCTAATTTTGTATTTTTAATAGAGACAGGGTTTCACCATGTTGGTCAGACTTGTCTCTGCTTCTGACCTCAGATGATCTGCCTGACTCAAATTCCCAAAGTGCTGGGATTACAGGCATGAGCCATTGTGCCCAACCTGATTTTATATTTCAAATAGTAGAGGATAAAATTGAGAGAACCATTTGGCAATAAAAAGTATTAAAACTGAGCTTTGCAGAAAAGGGCATGATCTCTATATCTACAATTAAAAACCATTCAACTGAATATGTTTCCATGGCCATCATACCATTATTAAAACCTCTGAAAGACTAACATATACCAGAGTAAAGATCCACATAAGACATGTGTATTAGGGTTTTCTAGAGAGACAGAAACAAAAGGATATATGTATATATAAAAGGGAATTGACTAAGAATTGGCTCACACAGTTACAAGGTGAAGCCCCATAATGACTGTCTGCAAGCTGGAGGAGAGAAGCCAGTTGTGTGTCTCAGTCCAATTCCAAAACCCTTAAAACCAGGGAAGCTGACAGTACAGCCCTCAGTCTGAGGCCAAAGGCTTAAGGCTCCCTGAGTGGCCACTGGTGCAAGTTCCAGAGTCCGAAGGCTGAAGAGCCTGGAGTCTGATGCCCAAGGGCAGCAGGAAGGAAGCAAACATCTGGCATGGGAAGAAGAGATTCAGAAAACTAAGCAAGCAAACTGATCCCACTTTCCTTTGCCTACTTTGTTCTAGTCATGCTGGTTTCGGATTGGATGGTGCCACTCGCATTGAGGGTGGGTCTATTTCTCCGAGTCCACTGACTCAAATGTCAGTCTCCTCTGGCAACACCCTCACAGACACACCCAGAAACAATGTTTCACCAGCCATGTAGGCATCCGTCAATCCAGTCAAGTTGACACCTAATATTAACCATCACAAGTAAACCCCTTGTCATCTTGGCACCCATACATATCTCCTCAAATCATAATCTTCAAATAAAGACAATAATGAAGTCAGTTCTATTACATACAACTATTTTTTTGTACAACTGAAAATGTACTAGTCTTTAAATACTGTTACATAAAATTAACAATACTTAAATGCTGATATGAAGCCAATCAATCTTATGTTACATGATAAAGGAATAAGAAAGGAAATAAAAATATATTTACTTAATGCTAGTGTATATATGCATGACTGTATTTTTAACAAAATAAGGCAGAAATACTCATGACAATTACAGTCCTTGTTTCTGTAACTGGTCACGTGGTCGTAGCTGGTATTGATACTACCTTGTTCTACTACCCATTTTATATTCCCTTTGCTTTCAGCAAGCACCTTAGTTGGTTGTGTTTTTCTGCCTGGTAGAGTGACCCAAACCTGTTTGTGGTCCTACCTGGATTAGTCTGTTGTAGTTTCCCATTGACCTTAATTACAAGGCAGGATAGTAAGAGATGCCCTAAGGGATCTCCTGTATTTTAGACATTCTCTTTCTTATCTCCATTGTGGAATAGTAGTTTGATTTCATCTTGGTAAAGAAGCTCAACCACCCCAGCCAACACTGTAACTCCCTTCTTCGGCTGTTGATTTAGAGGCAGGAGGAAGCCAAAGTGGCCAGGTGGCAGTCTTAATTTAAAGTTTAATGGAATCACTAGGCCAGGAGAACATAACGTTGCAGGAGTGGGAAGCACAAATTTCATTAGTGAGCCACTAGGGGTAATGGTGAATGGTGCCACTTCTACTTCCACCCTTTGATTCTTGGACCCATGAATCCTGGCTATGGGAAAAACAGTACCATATATGGATACTGATTCAGAACATGTATACAGCCTTCTGGAGAACTTTGCCCCAGCTCTGCAAAGTATTGTCACCTAGTTTGCATAGTAATTGTGACTTCAAAAGGCCATCCCACTATTATGTGAAGCCAAATGCTGCAGGATGATGAGGAACATGATAAGATCAGTGAATGCCATGAGCATGAGCCCATTGCCACAGTCCTTTGGCTGTGAAGTGAGTTCCTTGGTCAGAAGCAATGCTGTGTTGAATTCAATGGCAGTGGATAAGGCATTCCGTAAGTCTGCAGATGGTAGTGTGGGCAGAAGAACTGCATGCAGGAAAGGCAAATCCATATCCAGAGTAAGTATCTATTCCAGTAAGGACAAACTGCTGCCCCTTTCATGATGGAAGTGGCCCAATATAATTAACCTGCCACCAGCTAGCTGGCTGATCATTCTGAGGAATGGTGCCATATTGAGGGCTCAGTGTTAGTCTCTGCTGCAGCAGATTTAGCACTCAGCAGTGGCCATAGCCAGGTCAGCCTTGGTGAGTGGAAGTCCATGCTGCTGAGCCCAGGAACCTCCATTCCTGCCACCATGGCCACTTCATTCACAAACCCATTGAGCAATGGTAGAGGTGGCTAGAGAAAGAGGCTGAGTGGGTCCACAGAACAGGTCATCCTATCCATTTGATTATTAAAATTCTTCTCTTCTGAGGTCACCCATTGGTGAGCACTCACATACGACACAAATATATTCACATATTTTTGATCACTCAGAGGTCTATCCATATACCTCTTCCCCAGTTTTCTTCATTACCAATTTTGCAATCATGTTTCTTCCACGTCTTGACCATCCAGCCAAACCATTGGCTGCAGCCGAGGAATCAGTGTGTAATTGAACATCTAGCCATTTCTCCTTCCAACAAAGTGCACAGCCAGGTGCACTGCTCAAAGTTTTGCCCACTGGGAAGATTTTCCTTTCCCACTGTCCATCAGGGATGTCCCAGAAGGGGGCTATAGTGCTGCAGCTGTCCACTCTTGAGTGGTGCCTACAAATTGCGCAGAACTGTCGGTAAACCAGGCCCTTGTCTTCCTTTGTCAACTGATCATAAGGAACTCCGCATGAGGCCATTGGTGCAGGCTGGGAGAGAGAAGACAGGGTAGCAGGAGTGGGGACCATGAGTATTTGGGACATTTCTTCTTGTAACTTACTTGTGCCTTCAGTACCTATTTGAGCCTGATCATGTGTATACCACTTCCATTTAATAATAGAGTGCTTCTGTGTGTGCCTAACTTTACACTAGATGCATCAGAAAGCCCCCAGTTCATGATAGGCAGTTCAGGTCACATGGTAGCTTGGTGGCCCAGTCAAATGCTTCCTTTGTTGGGGGGGTACAGAGTCTTGCTTTGTCACCCAGGCTGAAGAGTAGTGGCATGACCATGGCTTAGTGCAGCCTCAGCTCCTCAGCTCAAGCTATCCTTCTGTCTCAGCCTCCCGAGTTTGCCCAGCTAAATTAATTTTTTTAATGCTTGGGCTTTCTAATTTATATAAGCAGAAATCTAGGGAACAAGTAGACGAATGGATATTAAGGGTGTGGGATAATGGTAGAAGGAACGTAAAGTTGGATCAGGCAATTCATTGATATGGGCCCACTAAGCAGAGATTGTGCATTTAATGTTGCAGCTCGGGAAGTTTAAAAAGGCTGTAATCATTTATTTGCTTGGCTAGCTGAAACACAGACCAAAAGACAGCCCACTGTGAGTGAGCTGGAAAGGCCTGATCTCCCTTGGTTTAATGAAGAGGAAGGGATCCAGAGGTTTAGGGAGATTGAAATGGTAGAGTAGATTTGTCACTTTAGACCTACTCACCCCAACTGGGAGGTCTGGAAGACATACCCTTCATCAGAACCTTGCAAAATAGATTTGTGAGGGAAGCATGTGCTGCCTCAGGGAGGCCGTCGCTGTTTCCTTGGGCAATGCAGGGTTCACCTCCTCAGAAAAGTTGGAAAGGCTGGTACCACTGTGGCTGGGGAGAGGAGGCTGCACCGCTGGGAAAGGGGAGGCCACTTCTGGAAAAACAGGCTCATCAGAACTTAGGAGCTCAGTGTCCCCAGCTTCATCAGAGTCCTCCCACACGTTCCCATCCCAACTTACAGGACCCTATTCTTTCCCAAACAATGCCCTCACTTTGACAGTAGATGGCTGCGAGGCTGAGAGATCACCTTTTCTGCAGGTCAGCCACTCACATGATGAGAGCTTGTATTTGATTTTCAGCAACTTTAACCCTTTGTCTACAGCAGAGAAGATTCTCCTGGGTGAGAATCCTGGGTGACTTAGGCTATGTATATGCTTCTGGAGCTGGGAGTTAGAATCTCTGAGCTCATCTTTTTCTTTCATCACTTGATCCAGTGAACTTAGGAGCAACCAACCAACTTCATTATATCTGTTGATTCTCTGCAAATGTTGAAATGTATCATGTGTGGAGTCAGTAAACGTCTTACCTTTCAGGAGCTGGGAATCAGGAGAATCAAATGCATTTATCTTCCATAACTCTCTAAACAGTTCTTGCCAAGGACAATCAATGCTCTCCATACTATTAGAAGTAGAGTCCTGAGGATTTTAGTTCTAATCAAATTGGGAAGCCAACTCTAGAAATCCCAAAACCAACTAAGGAAACCCATCTTTAAAATTCTGTCACTCTAGAACCACTCCTAGTACCCAAATCTCTCTTAGTCAGGGTTTTCCAGAGGGACAGAGCCATTAGGATGTATGTACATATAAAAGGGAGTTTATTAGGGAGAATTGGCTCACATGATTACAAGGCGAGGTCCCATGATAGACCGTCTACGAGCTGGGGAAGGAGAGGAATTAGTAATGGCTCAGTCCAAGTCCGAAAAAAAACCAGACAAGCAACCAGTGTAGCCCTCAGTCTGAGGCCAAAGGCTCAAGACCCCTGCCCCACCCTGGGGGGTGCTGGTGTAAGTCCCGGAAACCAAAGGTTGAAGAACCTGGAGTCTGATGTCCAAGGACAGGAGGAGAGGAAGTAAAGCCTCAAGCAGCGGAGGAGAGAGTGAGGAGACTCAGCGAGCTCCCATCCCCCTTCTTCCGCCAGCTTTGTTCCAGTTGCACTGGCAGCTGAGTGGATGGTGCCCACCCACCCTGAGGGAGGTTCTTCCTCTCCCAGTCCACTGACTCAATGTCAGTCTTCTCTGGCAACACCCTCACAACACACCCAGAAACAATACTCTTCCAGCCATCTGGGCAGCCTTCAATTCAATCAAGTCGGTGCTGAACATTAACCATCACAGTATGTCTTGAAGGGAACCCTGAATGTGGCTGTTGGCACCTCAAATTGTCTAAAATCCAATGATAAGAAATAGATTAAGTTGTTGTAAGAGGAGTATTTCCAAAGGAATCACCAGATTGAATTAAAAGAGATTCCTTCCAAGTATTAAAGACTTAAAAGGATCCTTGGACCACCAAACATTTAGGGTGAGAAGTGGCCTGAGAAAGCTGTATGGACCTCAAGCAAAATATAGTCCCTGATGTCTACTTCAGATGTGTCAAAAGAGTGTAATGGGAAAGAAAGCTGGGGCCATGGAGGATTATGGAGAATGAGGCTTCTTGCTCAGAGTGTATTTATGGGCTGATATCCCCAGACCTAGGATAGACCTCCCAATATTTGTTCAGGGGATTTTAGAGGTGCTAAAGGCCAGTGTCTACTGTCTGTCTCCCATTTTTCCTCTTTCCAAACAGGAATGTTTGTTGGAGTCATCTGTTCCCTGTTTCGTCTTTGTAAGTTAGGTGTGTGTGGGGTAGGTAACTTGTCTTTTTACTACATAACTGTCCAGAACAAGAGGATCCACATCCAGGCCTAGTTTAGTGACTGGGTATCACCTGAATAGGCTGAATTGCATCCCCCCAAATTCATAGGTTGGAGCCCTAACCTCCAGTGCATTTGGAGACAGGGCCTTTAGGAAGTCATTAAGTTGAAGTGAAGTCATAAGGGTGGGGCCCTGATCCAATAGGACTGGTGTCTTTATAAGAAGAGGAAGTAACACCAGTAATGCATACACAGAAAAACATGCCATGTGAGGACACAGTGAGAAGACGGACATCTGTAAGCTAAGAAGAGCAGCCCCAGGAGAAATCAAACCTGAAGACACCTTGATCTTGGACTTCCATCCTCCAAAATTTTGAGAAATGAAGTTTTATTAAGCTTCTCAGTCTGTGGTATTTTGTTATGGGGGCCCTTGCAAGCTAACATGCTCCTCATGAAGACAGTACCATGCATTACCCGAGCTACTGGATCCATGACCGATGAGACTTTTGAGCTGTCTCTTCCTGGGGAGAGAATAAATGAATTTTGTCCAAGAAGAAACACTGAACTGATCATTTGATGAGCAGAGAAGTGGATTATAGCGTCATGAGGACTCCAGACATCCACCGGTATTCCAGCATAGTAGATTATATTTCCATGCCCCCTTGGATAGAGGGATGGTCATGTATCTCACTTGGCCAGTTAAATATGAGCAGAAGTGAAAGGTGTTTCTTCTAGGCAGAATCAATGCCTTAAGAGCTAAAGCACAATTTGCCCTGTTCTCCCTTCTGTCACTGCAGCCTGTTACACTCCAGATGGTAGAGTGTGAGCCAGCCTGTGTTACTGAATGCAGATGACATGGAGCAGAGTTCCAGCCAGTCTGCAATAGTTGTGGGCATGGATGAGAAGTAATATTTAAAGCTAATGAATTTTTGGGATTGTTTCTTACTGTGGCATAACCCAGTCTATTTTGACTGATCTAATCAATAATAAGGGTAGGGAAAATTTCCAAAATCCTCATCTAATTCAATTGTATGGTATGGTCAATTAATTCAATGTATTGGGTTTTGTCCTTCCATAAATAAAGAAGAAGAGCTGACATCTAAGGATGCTCATTGATCACTGAGCTGTGCTTCATATTCAAAGGTGTTGCTATTGAATCTCTGTCAGAAGAACATGTTTTAAGTTAATTTGTCAGTAGTGGTGATGGATTCTCCTAAAACCATTCACAGTTCTCCATTCGGCTGCCTCTAGTAAGGTAAGGGTTATATATTCATTAGAACCAAGCCTGAGCCTCTGGTCCACGATGTCAGTTCCATTCTCTTTGGGCTGCAAGACAGGCAGGAAGAGTTGATACTAAGAAGGCAGAGTTGTCCAGTGGATCTTCAGAGTCTGTTTAGCTTGAACCTGAACCACAAACCAGAAACAAGAGCAGCTGCGAACAGTTGTAAAATCGAGGTACAGTGAATGGAGAAATACCTGCTGCATACAATTTTAAATAATAAGATTTATAAAAACCTTTTACCACATGCAATTCCACTACCTTATTGATAAAATTCTAAGAATATAGTCTGCTATACTGTTATAATAAAGAATTCAGAATAGCTTAAAAGATTCTATGGAATAGAATACATTGTTGTCCATTGTATGGTTGAATGTTTGTTCTCTCTAACAAAACTTCAGAAAGCAGAGAATCTCAAGGGTGTGTGTGTGTGTGTGTGTGTGTGTGTGTAGAGAGAGAGAGAGAGATTGAAAAAGGCACTCTTGGGAAGGACTGTGTAAGGGAGAAGGTAGTACTGAAGTTCTAAATCAAAGCATTGCCCCTTTGCTCTAGAAGCCTCTGCTTCCCCAGATCAAGCGATTCTCCTGCCTCAGCCTCCTAAGTAGCAGGGACAACAGGCGTGCACCACCACACCTGGCTAATTTTTGTATTTTTAGTGCAGATAGGGTTTCACCAGGCTGGTCTCAAACTCCTGACCTGAAGTGATCCGCCTGCCTTGGCCTCCCAAAGTGTTGGGATTACAGGTGTGAGCCACCGTGCTCAGCAGGACCCTATTTCTAAATAAGGTCACATTCACAGTTATGGGGGTTAGGTCATGGGCATATCTTGTTGGGTGACACAATTCAACCCTAATCTCTTGCAATATATCCTTTTCCTTCAGTTACTGAAAGTGGTTTTGGTCTCTTGCAATTTCACTTGGATAAGCCAGGAAGGCACCTGAGGCAGAACTTGAAGGAAGAACAACTAAGGTGAGGTGTAGAAGTTATCATCAGTGTTGGGGGACTATTTTATTAGGGTGTGAGTGAGGAGAATGGCTCCAAGGAGAGCTGTGTGTGGCTGCACACACCACTGGTTCAACAGAAGGAAGTTGGGAATGGGAGCTGTCCAGGGTCCTGCCTTTTCAAGAGAAACCCAGCTCAAAACTACTTAAGTAAAAAAAAGGCAGGTGGAGTTATCGACCCATGTAACTGGAAAGACAGGAGATGTTATATACAGAGCAGAAGAAAGCATATCTGTTGTCTTTATGTGGAAATATCAGAAGTAGCCAGAAAATTTCTCTTTATCACAACCTAGAAACTATTAATAGTAATAATACTAAAATAGGCATCTAAATATATTTGAGTATATTGGTGAATGGCCAATTTTTTTAGTGATACAAACCAAAATATTAATAATTACTGAAATTATACATAGTATTACAGGGGCTTAAAGGAGGAATAAGAGACTTTTGCTGGAATAGTTAGAAAAGGTTTCATGGAGGAGTCAAAATAGCAATATTTGTATGATGAATCATGTGAGATATTTTATTGCGAATCTGGAATTGTAAATAGTGAATCTGGAATTTGTAGGACTCATAATACTCAACTCCAGCGTCAGTGGTGTTACTGGAATGTAAATGTTCACCATTCAGTGGAGCGTATCCACTTCAGACTTCCGATTTCTAGGCAAGGATGAGAGTAGTGGCAAATTAAAAAAAAAAAAATTGGATTTTGTTCCCAAGTAATCAAGGTTATTCCTGCTTTAGTTTATTCTTTTTTAATTAGAGAGAAGATATGAGAAGAACCAAATCAATCTCTAGAATTTATTACCCAGAAGACAGTAGGCACTTCTGCTCAGTAAGTTTAAGAGCATGGATTTGAAATGGAAGTAATCCTGTATTGGAACAAGACAAGGAATCATTTAAATCTCAATCCAGCTTCTCCCTCACCTGTTGGGACTTATGCTTTAGGCAGTGTAAATGGATGTAGGAAACTAATCTTCCAAAAGGCGAACAGGCACTATTCCCAAATACTCTAACAAGAAGGTCAAGTTCTCTATTTCTAAATTGTTTTGAATTTCAGGAAGAAGTTTAAAATTTGAGAAACAGAGAGAAAATGAAAGTATGTTGTCCTGTCTCTAGATGCCTTGCTGGCATTTCATAAAGATTATGTCATCTTGTAACCAATCCATTTTTTTTTTTTTTGGCAAATATATCCATATGATAGAATATTCGGGAGTGAGAAAGGGTGTGTGGAGTAACATAGCTCCACCTCCCACTCCTGGGCATCAATTCCATGACTCTCCCCGCCAGGCACTCAGGGTCACTGGTTTCATATGCATATTCTAGGAGATACTCTGTGCATTTCTTTATTGTACATATTATACAAATAGTGGCATACAATAAAAGCTAATTTGAATTTTTTGGGTTTCCCCCTACCTTGAAGATCAGTCCACATAGCTACATGAAGTGCTATACCTTTCTAATGGCAAATAGCATTCTATCCTATGGATGCCTCATGATATCTTTAATTGCCCACTACTGATACACTTTAAGACTGTTTCCAATCTTTTGCTACTATAAATAATGAGTTTTTTTTTTTTTTTTTTTTTTTTTTTTGGATTCAGAGTCTCACTGTCACCCAGGCTGGAGTGCAGTGGTGTGATCTCAGCTCACTGCAACCTCTGCTTCTCAGGGTTCACGCGATTCTTGTGTCTCAGCCTCCGAGTAGCTGGGATTACAGGCATGTACCACTACATTAGGCCAACACTGTGAAACCTGTCTCAAATTAGCTTATATTGTATGCCACTACTTGTATTATATATACAATATCATATGAACCTGTCTTTACCAGAAATACAAAAACTAACCAGCCTCCCAAAGTGCTGAAATTACAGTCAAGAGCTACCATGCCTGGCCAAGTTTTTAAAAAATATATGATTTCATACATGTGTGAGTGTACCGTAGGATAAATTCCCAAATGATAAATGTATCAGACGGGTTGGTCAGGGAAATAGAAGCCACTCTATGTAGTTCTGGTGTTAAAGGTTTTAATAAAAGGAGTGAGGACTTACACATCCTTGGAAGGCCTGGAGAAGCAAAGGTCAGGGAAGGTGGCACCAAAAATCTCCACCAGGGGCGCAGTGCTCATGCTTGTAATCCCAGCACTTTGGGAGACTGAGGCAGGCAGAACATAAGGCCAGGAGATTGAGACCGGCATGGCTAACATGGTGA
>CAUYLG010035783.1:0-26605 GCA_963573385.1 Cacajao melanocephalus
CCTGTGTCCATGTGTTCTCATTGTTTAACAGTTATTTATGAGTGAGAACATGCAGTGTTTGGTTTTCTGTTCTTGTGTCAGTTTGCTGAGAATGATGGTTTCCAGGTTCATCCATGTCCCTGCAAAGGACATGAACTCATCCTTTTTTATGGCTGCATAGTATTTCATGGTGTTGTGCCACATTTTCTTTAGTCTATCATTGATGGACATTTCAGTTGGTTCCACGTCTTTGCTATTGTGAACAGTGTTGCAATCAACATATGTGTGCAGGTGACTTTATAATAGAATGATTTATCATCTTGGCAAAATAAGCTTTCTAAATTGATTAAGTCCTGTCTCAGATATTTTTGGGTTCACTTTACCATCAATCAAATGACACTTCTGCTCACATGTGGTCAATATCATCTTGTAAGAGTGAGATGACTAGAAGAGAAACCTTAAAAAAAATGAAAAAGAAATCCTCTTTTTCTTTCCTCCTTTTATGTCAGCATTGATTTTCAAGGAAAAAAAATTAAAATATAGATTTGTTATGTATGGCCTTAACCAAACATTTATTTTAGTTTTTAAAAATTTAATTGACGAGTAAATAGCTTTTCTTTATCCTCAACCAACAATACAGATAACAGATTTTTGAAATTAATTCATTAATAGAGGCATACTAAGTAACTATTTCTAGCAGGTTCTGCAGCAGAGAAATGGATTCTATGGAATTCCTCCTATGGATCTCTTAAATTTCTGTAGAGCTTGAAAATCAACTAATGTCTTTTAATGCCACAGTTCTTGGTATATTCAAAAATATTTTAGATTTTCATTTATTTTAGATTAGAAGGATGTATGGATGCATATGTATCCAAATAAATTAATTAAATAAGCATAATGTTCTGGAGATATTTTAAATGATTTGGTATAATTCCTGATTATCAAAGACTTCTATCTACAGCAAAGAATGAGGAATGTATGTGCTAACTGCAAGCAGTTCAATTTCGGAGAGGTTTCCTTTATTTAATTTAATCATGTGATATGTGCCTCCATCAGTGTGCACAGATGACAATAGAATTCTCAAGACAAATGGTGAGATGAGACTGGCCTGGGCTTGACAAACAAAATTTCAGTTTTAAATAGGCTCAGATCAATGGGTAAAAACACATATATAGGAAAGCAGAGAGGAATATAAGTGTTGCTATTTACCAAGTAGTTATAAAACTCAGTTTTATGTTGGTGGACCTTTTATTTAACGGGACCATCTAATGGCAGACCATTTTTTCAAAATGAAAAGAAAATGTCCAGTTGCACTGAGCCCCAACTGAAATTAGTCCTGATATTTATGAAGGTTTAACACAAGTCGTAGAATTTTAGGGGGAGTGAGGGCAAGCAAATGCAGGCAAACAAAGATAAATGAAAAAGGGTGAATAACCAACAGTAACACTAATAATAATCCTATAATGACAAGTTATATTTAAAAAATAGAACTGCTATTAAACTGGCCCTAGACTTTGCCTCTGCAATATTAAATTCAACACTAAATTTTAAAAATAAATAATGGTGAACAAATTTTGAAATAAAAATATTATGAACCAATAACTTAAATTTAGCTAATTTTCCACCATGAAGAACACGGAAAATTTCTTAGACATGAAAAAGATGAGAAATAATTTAACCTACAAATTTTATATATAAAATTATTTTAAAATGACAGCTATCTGACAAGATGTAAATAAAAATTAAGAACTCAATCATGGTAGATTCTAGTTACTTTAATATCCTAAGGAAGGACCTCTGAGCCTAAAACTGCAACTGCTTTATAAGGGAATGAAAAGAAGACATAGGTTGAAAGCTCTAAATATGAAACCTAGGTAACTATGTGACCGCAGAAAAATCCATTTCTTTTGTAAAAAATGTATTTTAATTGACAATAAATATTGTTTATATTTATGATGTACAATAAATTATCTTAGATTGTATAAATGCATATGCACATATCAAATATGAAAGTTTAATGATTATTATCCCTCAGTGATTTATGTAAAAACTATCTAGCAACAGTAGCAGTAGTTTGTATTTCTCCTTCCTGAAGGATCCCTATTAAAATACAGGTAAGCTTTCTTATTATTACATGGGTAATTGTATTTGGACTTATATTTTCCACTAATTAGAAAATTATTTCTTCCTTACTACAAAATTTAATCTTAATTTTTTTTTTCTGAAGAAAGTAGCTCTTATATTTGAACACAGTGTCAAGAATCTGGCCCTTTTTCCATTCAACCTTTTTTTCTCTGTCTCTCATTAGAAACCATTTAGGCTACCCCGCTTTAAACATCATCATCCCCTCCTTGTCTTTACTCCCCAGAAAATATTCAGCTTTGTCTCATGTTTTCTGCTCTTGTCACGTTCCCTGTTCCCAGTGTGATTTTCTCTGCACTCCACATCACTTCAAATTGCCTGTCCTGCACAATTCTGATGACTTTAGCCATGACTTGTGCTCCATAACTCACCATTTAGCTTATCCTGTGAATGGCCAGTCATATTTTATTATGTTCATGTTTCAAGGTTTACTTATTATGCATTTCAGTAATACACTATTTTAGACTTTATGTGTCTTTTAATATATTTTAAAAATGAGTTTGAATGTCATTGAGCTCAGGAGCAAAGGAGGAGATGGTGAATTTAACTAACAACACTAAATATTATCTCAACTAGTTGGTCACATTCTCTAACATAAAAGTTCTTTAGAAAGTTCAAGCTTGCTCTTCAATGTGCAGAAAGAATCTTTCTTTAAGAGCCTAATCTAACTAATATAATCTGAACTAAAATATGTATAGAATGTAGGAGCAGACAGCAGGAAATCTAATTTATTAATTTACACTGAGCTATTAAACTGTTACAAAAACAAAAATACTTAAGAGAAGTGCAGTATTGTTGAAAGAGATAGTGAACATGAAGCCTGAAATATGGTGAGCACTTACACATCAGTTATCATTCTATTTGTTTTAGTTCTTTATTGTCCAGTTGTATAAAAATCCTGATGATAACATATAGCTTCTTTGCATTTCTGAGCATACTGGTGGTGCTCTAACTAGACTCTTCCTTTTCCTTTGGGCTATTTTCTTTCCTCTGGATGTCATTAATTTTACCCTGTGAATATTAATATGTAAATTTAGTCTAGGTTTTTCCTGCTTCTACAGTCAACTTTGCCTTCATCTGTACTCCAATAATTTGATTAGAAGAAATCCATGAGCTTTCGTTATAACTTACTATAAAAGCTTGCGATTTTAGAAATTACCAAATTCCACTGTTAAATGTCTGTTTCTTGGTTTAATAGTCAGAGGTCAGGGAATCTTATTTCTCTTATGTTTTATTTTAGAGGGTTGTTTCACTTTACCATCTAAGACTTGTTTCTAGAATATTAAGTGCCCTGTAAGCATGTTAGGGTCTAAACTAGTATTCTTAAAATAATAGTAATGACTTATTTTTTTTTTCGTGACATACTCATGGTGGTAAATTTAGGAAAATGTATTTGGTTTACTTACCTTCAATTGATCCATTTCAAGTATTTAATTAAGGAATATATGTGCTTTAATTTGTGCTATTAAATGAATCACCATGGGAACTGACACATATATTATACTTTTCCTCATAAACAAGTTGACAATCTCCTTTACATGACAATAGCAAGCATATGACATTTCTGACAAAGAATGAAATGGCAATATAAAAATTACATACAGCGTTAACATTCTCCTTGGATACTATAAAAGCATTTTTGAATTTTCTGTTGATGATTCTACAACAGATATAAATTAAACCAGCCTATTGTTTCTAAATATATGGAGAACACATGGTCTCTTAACACCTTTGCAGAGCTTAAGAAAAGTTTGAGAATTATGTAATGTAACAACATTATGTCATTTTAATAAAGCGAACCATATATGACCTTTTTTTTCGAGGTAGAGTTTCACTCTGTTGCCCTGGCTGGAGTGCAGTGGCACAATCACCACTCACTGCAGCCTTGACCACCTCTCTGGCTTCAGGTCAAGTGATACTCCCGCTCCAGCCTCCAGAGTAGCTGGGACCACAGGCTCAAGCCACCACGCCCAGCTAATGTTTTGATTTTTTTGCAGAGATGGGGTTTCACTATTTTGCCCAAGCTGGTCTTGAACTCCTCACCTCAAATGATCCTCCTTACTCAGCCTCCCAAAGTGCTGAAATTATAAGTGGGAGCCACTGCATTTGGCTTATGTATGTACAGAAATAAAATTGTATGTAACAGAAATAAAATATAAGAGCAAGGATATGAGTGATTTGGACCTTGCTCTTTCATGAGCATTTGAATATATTCAAGTTATAACCCTTCTATGAAGGGGTTGAGCAGAAGACAAGGTTTTAGGGATACAAACTTATAAAGAGATGGTCTAAGATACAATTTAGAACTCTTTTTCCACATATATATATATACACATATATATATAAACTATATAAATTATGAAATCTTATATGCAAATATATGTTAGTATTGCCTAAAATTGAGGACACATATATTCCACTGGGGAGCCGGAGACCCAAGCCAGTCCCAGCCCTGCTGCTGGATTCTCTTCTACCTCCTTGCACAGAGTTATGCAAGAAGAGAAAATGAAAAATGAGGAGAGGAGTTATCACTCCTATAGCCAAGCATCTCCTACTGGTTACCCAACCCTCCCGTACATAGTAACTAAAACCTCCAGACAAACTACAAAAACTTCATTGACAATGGAGGGGGATCAAATGCAAGTAGATTCTAGAGCAGAGTTGACACTTAAAAAAATGTTACTGTGAGAGTGATGTGTTTTTACTTAACTTTTAGTTTGAAGGTAGGCCAACATATTCAATGTGTGATTGTGGTTAGATCTCTTATAGAAAAATCTGTTGATTTTCTGGCCTGAAAAATGGCAGACGTATTTTAAGACAACTGTACTTCTGAAAACTGAAGGGATAATCCTGGAAAGAGACAGCCACAGATGAGGTGCTACAAATTCTGAGTATAAGCCCTTCCCTTGGCTGATTCCTGAACCATGCTTGTATGGTGCAGACTGAAAGTACTTGCAACATGTACTAAAATAACTAAACTGAAATTTGACCTGCCACTCATGAGATGTAACGAAATGTTTGTAATTTGAATCTAACCAAATTATTGCCTGTTAAAAATGTCAGCATTCATAAGAAGAATACAACCAAATGCAGATTTTATATTGCATTCACAATAAGAAGGATAGAATAAAAAATAATTGTGTTTGAGAAACCATAAAAAATGTTACTAGTTTTTTCAATTTTTTGTTGATACATAATCAGTATGCATATTTATAGGGTACATGTGGGTTTTGTTACATGCATGGAATGTACAGTGATCAAGTCAGGATGTTAGAGTGTCCATCACCTGAAGTATTTATCATTTCTACATGTTGCAGACATTTCAAATTTTTTCTTCTAGATATTTTGAAATATAAAATGAATTTGTATTCATTATAGTTACTCTGCTATCAGGCATAGAACTTATTCCTTCTTTTTTTTTCTTTTTTTCTTTTTTTTTAGTTGGAGTCTTGCTCTGTCACTCAGGCTGGAGTGCAGTGGCCTGATCTTGGCTCACTGCAGCCTCCACCTCCCAGGTTCAAGTGATTCTCTTGTCTCAGCCTCCCCAGTAGCTGCAATTACAGGCACCTGCCTGCCCTCCCAGCTAATTTTTGCATTTTTAGTAGAAATGGGGTTTCACCATGTTGGCCAGGCTGGTCTTTACCTCTGGACTTCTGGTGATCCGCCCATATCAGCCTCCCAACGTGCTGGGATTGCAGGCTTGAGCCACCGCAACCGGCCCTTATTCCTTCTTTGTAACTGTATGTTTACACTCATTAACTACCATCCTTTTATCCCCCACACCACACCGTTTCTAGACTCTGGTAACTTTTACTCAATTCTCTACCTCCATGAGATTAACTCTTTTAGCTCACACATTTCAGTGATAACACGTGCTATTTATCGTTCTGTTCCTGGCTTATTTCACTGCACATTATGACCTCCAATTGCATCCATGTTGCTGCAAATGACGGGATTTCATTCTCTTAGGGTAAATAGCATTCCATTGTGTGTATATAACATGTGTTCTTTAACCATTCATCTGCTGCTGGACATTTAAGTTGATTCCATTATCTTTGTTATTATAAATAGTGCTGCAATAAATATGTGGTGAAGGTATCCCTTTGATATACTGATTTCCTTTTCTTTAGATAAATACCCAGTAGTGAGACTGCTGGATTGTATGATTACATAGTAGTTCTTTTTTTAGTTTTAGTTTTGTTTTATTATAGATTTTTATGATGGCTATACGAATTTACATTCCCATCAATGATGTATAAGAGTTTTCTGTTCGTCACCTACTCACTAGCATCTGTTATTGTTTCATCTTTTTAATAATAGGCATTCTACTACTCTTTCTTAAAGGTAAAGCTATCAACAAATTTTAACCTTGAGATTATTCAGATGTTGAAATTTTCATACAAATACCTTAAAGCAGAAAAAGAAATAAACTATCTCAATTTGGAAAAAAGACATCTAAGAGAAACATAAAGCTAGTATCATAATTAATGTTAAAATATTTGTTTTTTTCCTCTGTAATCAGTAACAAGATGATGATGCTTGCTTTTACATTTATTTGATATTGTACTAAAGTATTTATACTTGATCTGTGTGCATAAAATCTATACAATTTTATCACCTGTATATGTTCATGTATCTACCACCAAGAGTCAAAATACAAAAATTGTCCTACAGTCCCAACAACAGTCCCTCTTTGGTCCTGTGGGATGACTTTTGTAGCTTGACTCTGGTGGTAGATGCATGAACATATGCAGGTGATAAACATTCTTTAGCATGGATATTTCACATTTCATTCATGAGTTCACCAGCTGATGAACATTTGTGTTGTTTCTGTTTTTTACTAGTATAAATAAAGTTACTATGGATATTTTTATACAGTTCTATATGTGGACATATGGTTTCATTTGTTTTGGGTAAACACCTAGCAATGGGGTGGCTGGGTTTCATAACACGTGAATATTTATCTTTTAAAGAAACTTTTACTTCTTTAGCTAACTGCTGGGGCCCTTTCATAACCACACCCAGTTCCCTTTCCATCTCATCTAATCCCTGGAAACCACTAATCTCTCTTCCGTTTCTAAAGTTAGCATACCCAGACTGGGACATCAGCTGTGACTGCTTCCCTGTTTCTTGCGCTGCATGCGTTCCGAGCAGGGAAAGGGAGTCTTACATGAGATAAGTTTTCCAAGATTGGGAAAACTGCTCTAATGAGTATAACTGCTCTCTTGCAATTTCAGCTCTCTCTTCCTTTATTTTTCCAGAGTAAAGGTGTGTTTCAGGCCCAGTGGGATAGATGGTGTTTCCCCTGGCCACTTATTTTTGGTGGGCCCCTGAATGATTCCCCTTGCCAGTGGGGTCAAGCTTGTCTGATGCTGCCACATGGACTCCTCTTTGTGGGAGATATGAGCCTACCTGGGCTGTCTTCTGTGGCTAGGTTGGGGATGAAAAAAATGAATCTATGTGGCCTTCCTCTTATTGATTGGGAGAACACAAGCTACTTGCCATTATTTTATTCCTCCGTTTCCATAATCACAGACTAAATTCTCACTTTTCTCTTAATTTTTTGGAATTTCCTTTGGCTGTCTTTGTGACATGTTCAAGGTTTATAGTTGGGAGCCATGAGGGGCAGAAGAGAAATATGGATCTATACCATCTTTCACAAACTAGAAGCCTTTCAAATATATTAAAAGAAGAAAAATTTGGTAAACTTATATTATCTGATTTAAACTCCTCTTACAAAGCTGCAGTGATTAAGAGAATATGGTATGAGGAAGAGTTTAGAGGCTAGATCAAGGGAACAGAATAGGAAGCACAGAAATAGAATCACTCTGTATGTTTAAGTGATTATCCCTAAAGGTTCCATGACCATTAAATGGAGAAGAAAGATATGAGAATAACTGGGTAACCATATAAATAAAAATGAACTTCTAACTTCACCTCACATATGCACAAAAATAATGTAAAATGGATCATGAATCTGAAAATAAAAGCTAAAATTATAAAACTTCTACAAAGATGTTTATGGCTATGACATTACCAAACATTTCTCAAATGATAATATAAAGCATGAACTGTAAAATTAAGACAATCAATGATGAATTGGAGTTTATTATGGTTAAAATACATTTGGGTTTTGCAGGACATCATAAAGAAAATAAATAGCATGACAATGAATATAAAAAAAATTCTTTTAAATCTGACAGATTATTTGTATCTAGAACATGTAAAGAACACATAAAACTCAATAGGAAGAAAAGAACAAACAGTAGAAAAAATGATACATGATTTTATCAGGTTATTAATAAAATAGCATGTACAAATGTCTTAAAAGCATACATTCTCAACATTATTAATCATGAGGGAATTACAAATTAGAACCACAATGTGATATTAATATAGAACTCTTGGAATTGCTTAAATTAAAAAGACATAAATTCATAATTGATGGTAAAAATGTGGAACAACTTGAACTCACACCCTTTTGGTATGAATATGAAATGGTACAACCACTTTAGAAAGCTAACACTCTCTTTAAAAGCTAAATATTCACCTGTTATGAAACCCAGCCACTGCATTGCTAGATATTTGCCCAAAATAAATGAAAACATATGTCCACATATAAAACTGTATAAGAATATCCACAGTAACTTTATACTAGTAAAAAATGACATACAACACAAATCTTCATCAGCTGATGAATTGATAAATTAAATATAGTATATCCGTGTTAAAGAATGTTACTCAGAAATGAAATAAACAAGCCATTGATATCAAAATCTAAAAAAAAAAAAAAATCTTAAAATCATTATGGTGAGTAAAAGAAGTTACAATACATATGACCATAATGGATGATTTTATTTATATATGTGAACATATGTTATATATATTTATGTATAAATATATATGTTAGAAAAAGAAATCTAATCTATAATGAGATAGTAAATAATATGAGGTGACTTGGGGAGGTGGTAGAAATATTCTTTGTTTAAGTGCAGCAATGGTTTTACAGTGTATACGTGTGTCAAAATGCATAAGATTAAATACTTTAAATAAAAGTTTTTGCTTTCTTCCTTCCTCATTCTGGGGATTCACTCAGGGTGGTGGCAAAAATATTAAGGGAAAAATATTAGAGAAAGTTATAGGATATAGTCTCAAACCCTTTTAGAAGACCTAAGTGTTTTTTCTATAGTTCTTGGCTGAAGGCAGCCAAAGTCTTTACAGGAGCCAGAGAGATTAGGTTGCAAATAAAAAGGAATGTGAGTTGTTTACCTAGCTAGCTTGTTTACTCACATGGTCTTAAAACTAACCTTTGAGCCAGATGTCTCTCTCACAGGGGGAGGTTGTCCAGGAATATTACCCACTAATGGTGTTTGCTTTGAGCACTGGAACCTGTCCTTTAATCTTCATCTAGTGGTGTTGACTCAAGCCTTTGTCAATTAAACATTCCTAAATAAATACAAGTCTCACTGGCTAGTGAGGGCCAGAGGTCGCAACTGTTTACAGCACTCTCCAGGGAGTATGTAAACAGCCACATGGACACCCAGCCCACTCATTCACTGTATTCTGTGTGTGAGTGAATTTATTCATCTGTTGTTGAGTCAGGGTCTGCAGGAAAGACCCCCACAGGTGGTGACTCCGACACCTCATAGGACTTATTTAAATTTTAAAAAGACACCTATTATAAATCAAATATGTCAAGATACTATAATTTTTACCTCTACTTCTTAATGTACAGACTACTTGTTCTTCTTCCCCCTACAATTATGTACGTAAAGGCAAGAAAGAATCAAACTTGTCAAAAGTGTAGCTTTGTTTAGTAAGAAGAACCTTCTTGAGATTGAATGTAGAGTTCAAAATATTAGTTTAAATGTTTTCAATTTTTACACTATGAATTCTATATTGTTTAAATTATTTTCATCAAACATATATTCAAATTATAATTTAAAATTGCAATAATGAAAATAGCAACACTAATTTTCACATCAATCAAAGATAATCACTGTCAATATTTTAGTATTTGTTTTCTCACAATTACCTTCTATTTTTTTCAGAAGGAAAACATCTTTACGTTGAATATGAGATGATATATGATTTGCTGTAAAGAATTAGAAATATATATATACTATTGTTAGGAAGGAAATAAAAATCACCTGATATTTCATTACACTGATAATCATTATTAACACTTAATGACCATTTAGATACCTCTTATATGCCTGTGTATGTACACCCTCGTTTATAATTCTTCTTAAATTTACGTTATATATGATAATTTTATCACAGATATCTTTTAAAAAAACTTATTTTGTAGTTCTCATTTTATACAGTGAGTATTTCACTAAAATGCAACATAATAAAAATATCTGTTGTTAAAACATTAGGCAAACATCAGCCTTACCCAGATAGTGAATCAAGAGTAGTTAGCAACACCAGTCATACAAAATAGAAATTTTCTAAATTTTTCAATAGAGAAAAGTAGGTAGATCTCAAAACGTGGGAAGAAAACAAGATTTAGTATCTCATAAAATTGAGAGATAGTGTTTTTATTATGAGGTTGTTGCAAAAGTAATGGAAGGTCCTGCCATTACTTTTAATGTTTAACTTGGATGTAGTAGTTTAATGGGTAAAGAAAGGTTTAACTTAGATGTAGTCTTTTCATGGGTAAAGAAAGGTTTATTCTATGTCAACTACAAATACTTTCTAAAGGGCCGGGTGCAGTGGCTCACACCTGTAATCCCAGCACTTTAGGAGGCCAAGGTGGGTGGATCACAAGGTCAAGAGATCAAGACCATCCTGGCCAACATGGTGAAACCCCGTCTCTACTAAAAATAGAAAAATTAGCTGGGCATGGTGGTGTGTGCCTGTAGTCCCAGCTACTCAGGAAGCTGAGGCAAAAGAATTGCTTGAATCTGGCAAGTGGAGGTTGCAGTGAGCCTAGATCA
This sequence comes from Cacajao melanocephalus, assembly GCA_963573385.1. NCBI lineage: Eukaryota > Metazoa > Chordata > Mammalia > Primates > Pitheciidae > Cacajao > Cacajao melanocephalus. The sequence continues at coordinate 11,064 of CAUYLG010035783.1, forward strand.
TGCCACTGTACTCCAACATGGTGCCTGGTGACAGAGTGAGACTCTGCCTCAAAAAAAAAAAAAAAAATACTTTCTAAAGAACATAAATGTGTGAAATCTGTTTTGAAAAACTGCTTAAAGGTGGAGACAGAAGGATGAGGACAGAAAAACTACCTTTAGGTACTATGCCTATTATCTGAGTTACAAAAATATCTGTACACTAAACTTCCACAACGGGCAATTTATCTATGCAGCAAACCTGCACATGTATCCATAAAACTAAAATTAAAGTTTAAAATTTTTCTACTTTATAATTTTCAAATTATTAAATCATTATTAAGAATCTATTGATGGATATTGGGTCAATATCCAGATTTCATATCCAGAATGCCTGTGCCTGAATACTGGCTCTGTCATTTTCATGCCCCAAGAACTTAGGCAAAATATTTAATCATTCTTTATCAGAGTTTCATTATCTGAAAAATAGTCAATAGTAATGCTATCTATCTTCCAGTACTGTTGCTGTAAATAAATCAATTCTATAAATTAAACAGTAGCTGCTATTTCTTAGGTGACCTTGAAGTACTTGCATTATTATGTATTCTAGAATTCTAAAAGTCTCTTTCAAATGCAAATGAGGCTTAGAAGAAGGTGGTTCAGATATTCTTACTGATTGCTTATATTATGAAATTAAGTGAAGTAATTTGTTCAAAATCAGAGTTGAAATTCAGTTCCTAGACTGGTGTTATTCATGATTTACTGTTTCTACCCGGCAGCATTTGATGATGCTTTAACAAAATACCAGATATGTTATATTATAACTTTCATAGGCTCAATTTTCTCTTTCAATTAGTCACTCATTCCGCTGAATGATAACTATTTAAGAAGGAAAATAAGCCAATTTATATACAGGACTATCAATCTACTGCTCTTATACAGAACAGACAATTGGCTGATATAAAACTCTAGGTGTGCACTAACATTTCTTCTTCCTAATTTGTTGTAAATGTCTTCTTTTCTCAGTCATTTAGAATCATAAAAGAGAATTCTGAGCCTGGCTTTTGTTTATAAAGCCCTGTAGCTCAGGTTCTTAGTAATATTTTCTTTACATTTCTAGTTTGAATTTTGTCCACATGTGATTTTTATTCTGTCTTCTTTTTCTGGTATGGTAAGTACACATATACTTATTTTTTACCCCATGTCTTCACTGATAACTTGATATTGTTGCATAACAAGCCGTGGACAAAACCCCTCGGACACCGTAGTGAGGAAGGAAGTGACTTTACTCGGCCGTGGAGCTTTGGTAGACTTGTGTCTCAAGAACAACCAAAGAGCAGTTCTTTTCCCCTTTTAAGGGCTTGCATCTCTAAAGGGGGAGCGGAGGTGAAACTGTGTCATAGCCCATTGGCTGGGCATCTGACCTTACATTCTTTTCTTTCATTGATTCACTAATTCATATTTGGTGTGTGTAGGAAGCAGGAAAGGGGAAGGGTTCAGCTAACTTGGAGAAGTTGAACAAAGGCAGTTAATCATTTGGTGGCAGATGCAACTTTAGGCGGGGGTAGATTGGGCAAGTGTGGAGTAGGTGACTAGGGGCAGGGTCTTGGACGGCAGGAGGAGTATTCCTTTGCTACATTCTCAAGGTTTATAGATAACACAGGCACCAGTTTCAAAAGGGAGAGTTATTCTCCCAGCTGTCCGGCCTGACTCCGGCAGGGCGGGTGGTGCCAGCTAGTCACCTGATGGCTGATTTCAGCTTTTTACTATTTTATCTTTTATTTCCTTCTCTAGCAAGCAACAGGTCAGAGAGAAATGGCTTCTCTTCTCAGTACAAATTTCTTAGAGGCAGATTTTTGGTTACAAGCCAGTTGCACCCTTAAATTAAAAAGCTCTTATTTATATTTATCAGTATGGTCGTTACTATAAATTCATCAGTTTTTCATTTTGACACTTTTTAAAATATGAAAATATTTAAATCTTAAGATAAATATTGGACTTTGTAATGACTCACATCACAATCCATGTGTAGTAAGAAATGAAAGACTTATTTAGCAAAAATGGTAACATATCAAACAACAAATAATATAAGGAGTACTTTTAATTGTCTATCACTTGAAAATTAGTAACATTCTCCTTTACATATGACCAAAAAGTTTGGTCCAGCTCAAAACTAATCTTCTTTTGTGTACTTTATATTATTATGTATTTTGTAGGTTGTACTGTAAGCACCATCTAGCTTAGATCTCTTAGATATGAATTGGAATGGCTGTTCTATGTGTGTGTAGTTTGACACCAAGCTGTCTGGTTGTAACTGCTCAAATGGAAGACTTTAAATACATCACCTGCATTGATTGTATTTCTCTGCCTTGGCTATATATACCTACCATTGCTGGCTTTTAATCTTAGTTCATCCTTTCACTTGCTTTATCCTGTCCAAGATCACACAATGAAGTAAAAACAGTGTTTCCTGATCTAAGCAATTGTTTTGACCCCTCCATATTTAATTAACTTTCCTTAATTCTGCCATTGATTTTGAACTATCAATGGAAGTCGAATAGGTATTTTTTTAAAAAAAACTGAGGCCACCAATGAATGATGCTTATCTTCCTTGCAGGTAGGTGTTCAGTAAATATTTATGGGCTAGAAAACATAAAGTTATTTTCTCAAAAGAATTTACTTCATTTGAACTCCAATAATGAAAGGCAGCAATATAGATTTTCTAAGCTTCCACTTTGATCTGATGTCTCATTAAAACTATCAGTCACAAAGAATTGCTTAATTGTGTAGTAGGGTTATATTCAAAATATCCAATTACATTTCCTTCAATTAACTTTTGCTAGCTGATGTTTACAAGTAATTTAGTGAAATTAGGTGAAGGTTAAATTACTGTAGCAATCAGAGGTGTATTTAAGTGGTAAAATATAGAGCAAGAACTGCTTGTGCTTATAAATATGCATATTAACACACTGCCCTCAGGATATAACATCAACCCTCCCCATTTAATGCTAGTAATAAATCTCCATGTGCCACTGCTTCAGGATGCAGAACTCCATGATGTATACTCAGCCATTCAAACAAATTAGCTTTCCATAAACAGATTTTTAAACTATGCCCTTTAAAGCCACACTCTATTAATCTGCTGATATTCCCCAATCTGTATTTCTAGCTCTAACATTTTTGAAACTCATACCTAAACTTCCAACTTCCAACTAATTATTACTAACCGGAAGCTTCTCAGTAAGAAATGTTCCTCACTATTTTGTAAATTGAGCTTATTTATCTGTCTCCAACTTAACTTGCTCCTCTCATGAATTTTTTATTTATATGTAGAGTGTTGACATCTTCCAACATACAAATTTTACCCATCCCCATCCCCATCTCTACAACTGCACTAGGTATTTCCCGAAACCTATTTTCTTCAACCACACACAAAATCTTTTTTTCTTCATTTCATCTCCCAATGCCTTACAGAAACCTTTGCTATTTTTGTTTCTAAATTAGCAGTTATTAGAAATTATTTTAGAAATAATTCAATAAATGCTCATTTAAAAAAAATATGAAAAATACCAGTAGGTCCTAGGGAAATTAAAATACTCTCCAATCACATAACTTGGAATTTCTCATTATTAAAATGTTTATGTATAAACTATATTCTTGCATGAATCATAAGCACATTTAACAACATATTTTTCAACATGCTGAGATTGTCTCAGTTTTAGGGATTTTATACTCATTATTTTCTCTTCCTAGATATTTATGTTTATCTATTTACACTATTTACATTATTATATTTGAAGTGAGTTCTTTTTGTAGATAGTATGTATATAGACTACACTTTTTCTGTTCTGGCAATTTTCTGTCCCTTAATTAGTATGTTTAAACTATTGTCATTTAAGGTAATTATTAATATGTATGAATTTAAATGAATCATATTATTTTTCATTTTTGTCCTCTTATGTTTATTTTCTTCCTCCTTTGAAGAATGTTTTTGTTTAGTATTCTATCTTAATTTCTCTATTGTGATTTTGACTACATCTAGTTGAAATTTTTTTTCGTACTGTTGCTCTAAATTTTACACAATATATACTCAATCTTTCTGTTTACTAAGCATTGATATTTACCTGTTGAATTCTATTGTAGAAACCTTAATATAGGGCCTCTGATCCTATGGTTGTCTTATGTATTACATCTATACTCATTGAAAGTTCCAGCAAAAGTTTTAGTTTTTGCTTTCAACTATCAAATAAATTTTAAGTAACTCAAGAAGAGCTGAGGGTCTATTATATTTACCATGACTTTTGCCAGTTTTTTTTCTTTCTTCTTTCTTGGTGTCATGACCCTTTAGCCCAAATAATTTCTATTAGCCATTTTTTTTTAGAGTAAATCTGTTGTCTGTGAATTGTTTTAGTTTTCCTTTATCTGAGAATGTCATTATTTTACTTTCATTTCTAAACAATATTATTACTGAATATGGAATTATGAGTTTACAGTTCGTTCTTTGTGGCCTTTAAATGTTATGCCACATCCTTCTAGACTCTACAGTTTATGATGAGAAATATGCATTCAGGCCAGGGATGGTAACTCATGCCTATAATCCCAGCACTTTGGGAGGCAGAGAACTGCAGATCTCTGGAGGGCAGGAATTTGAGACCAGGTTTGCCAACATGGTGAGATCCCATCTCCACTAACAAAAATTACTCCTGTAGTCCCAGCTATTTGGGAGGCTGAGGATCACTTAAAACCTGGGAGGCAGAGGCTGCAGTGAGCAGAGATCACTCCACTGCACTCAAGCCTGGTTAACAGAGCAAGACTGTCTCAAAAAAAGAAAAAGAAAAAAATAATAATTCAAATTACTGTTCCCCTATAGGGAATGCATTGGTTTTTTTTCCTCTGGCTGCTTTTAAGATTTTATCTTTGTCTTTACTTTTCTCAACTTTGACTGTGATGTGTCTAGCCCTGAATTTCATAAGATTTATTCTCTTTGGGATTCACTCAGCCTCTTGAATCTCAATGTTTGTATCTTTTACCAAAGTTGAAATTTTAGGGGCATTATTTCTTTACATCATTTTTTAAGACAGCTCCCTTTCTCTTTTACTCCTGGAATTCTAATTTTAAAATGCTACAACTTTTGTTATTGTCTCACAGATCATGAGATTTTTTTCTTTATTCTTTTCTAATTCTTATTTTTTCTCTCTGAATTTCAGATTGGATGATCTACTGATCTATTTTCCAGTAATTGATTATTACGCCATGTCTATTGTGCTTTTCCGTCTATCCAGTGATTTCTTTATTTTGGTTATTATATTGTTCAGTTCTCAATTTTTATTTGATTCTTTGTCTTTTATTTCTTTTCTGAAACATTTAGTTTAACATTTGTTGTAGTAGTGTTTCTGTTAGATCCATGTTGACCTATGTTAGTTACCTTTTTCTATTGAGCAGAAATGTAGGTAGCAGTGCTTCATGTGCCAAGCAATTTTGTACTGTATCCTGAACATTTAAAATATGATACACTGAGTTATGTTTCCATACTATAAAAATGTTATTTTTATTAATGCAGGCAATCACATAGGATTAGATTGTACCAGCCAACCTTCTGTGGTCTGTGGCTTCAGTGTCAGTTCAGTTTTTGAATCATCTGTGTAGTTCTTCAAGTCTGTCTTCAGTGTGTTCTACCTAGAAGTCAATCTGGGACCTCAAGATAATTCATCTCTTAGTTCAGTTTCTCAAAATCTATGGTGTGCTTATTAGGATCACATTCATGTGTGCATATCCTGGAGATGAGACCCAGAGTTCATAAACTTTATAGTCTGGATTTTTGGGCTCTTTCTTCTCTGTGATCTCTAAGGTATTTCTGGTTTTATAAAATTGTAGTCCAATTCAATAGAAAGAAAGTTTCCTTTTCCTCAGAGTTTAACTCTCTTGGGTTGTCTCTCCTGGATACGGCCCATATACCATGAGGCTCCTTAGGGCTAGGGCATGAAAGAACATATACAATTAATAAGAACAAAAAAGGAAGGAAGGGAGGGAGGGAGGGAAGAGAAGATTTCTGCATTCTGTCCTTAGTTAGGAGTTCTCTTTCCAGCAACTCAGGAGAAGCTAGTTGGCTTTGATTAGAGGCTTTTGTGTCTGAACTTCTGTACTCCTGGTTTCTTGATTTTAGGCTAGTGTGGGATAGGGGTACAGACAAGGAAAAAGAAAGGTTAAACTCATAGCCAGTTTGGTAGTACTTCAAAACCTGTCATTTTTCCTCAATCTACCTGCTGCTATTTACTTTTTAAGTCAGATTTTCTATTCATAGAAGTGTGAATGATGCTTTCTATGTTATTAGAAGGCAGTTCTCTCAGGATTATTCTCCCTAACAGTTTAACATAAACAACTTGTCTTTAATGTCTCTGCCCAAAGTCAGCTGCTTCAAAATAACTTTTGGACCACCACTGCAAGTAGGCCCCCATCTCCCAACTAGCCACCTTTTCAGAATATTTTATTGTCCATTAATTTTGATTTTTAAATATTCTTTATTCATTATAATTTATCAATTTATTATCTACCTTGTCTCACCAGAATATTAATGTCCTACAATCAGTGTATAAGATAACACCTATATATTCATCTACATTGTCTTTTTCATTCACCACATGTTCTCAATCCAGGGCATATAACTGTACTTAATAAAGTTTTGGTAAATTAAAGAATGAATGTCGTTAGATACTTTCTTAACACCTTATTTAATTTTGGGCATAATATTTTGCTATAGGAAAGTATGAGAAATTGATTAAATGACTATGCCTGTCTTACCAATTTTTATTTTTTCTGTTTAAATTTAAAAAAAAAATTTTTATGGATTCAGAGGGTATATGTGCAGGTTTGTTACATGCATATGTTGTGTAATGGTGAGGTTTGAGCTTTTAGTGTATCTGTGACCTGAATAATGAACATTATACTGAATAGGTAATTTTTCAACCTTGACTCCACTTTCCTCTTCCTCACTTTTCGAATCCTCAGTCTATTTCCTTGTGTATGTTCATGTGTACTCATTATTTAGTACCCAATTTTAAGTGAAAACATGCACTATTTTATTTTTTGTTTATGACTTATTTTACTTAGGATAATGGCTTCCAGCTCTATGCATATTGCTGCAAAAGACATGATTTTTTTCTTTTTTATGGCTGCATAGCATACCCCGGTATGCATGCCACGTTTTCTTTATCCAGTCATCTATCAATTGATTGGTTGATTTCATGACTTTGCTATTTAATGTAGTGCTGCAATAAGTATACAAGTGCAGTTGTCTTTTTATACATATATATTTTCCTTTGGGTTGATACCCAATAGTGGGATTGCTGGATCAAATGGTAGTTCCACTTTTAGTGCTTTGAGAAATCTCCATACTGTTATCTATAGAGTTTGATATAGTTTGGCTGTGTCCCCACCCAAATCTCATCTTGAATTGTAACTCCCATAATCCCCACATGTGGTAGAGACATGGTGGGAGGCAGTTGAATCATGGAGGCAGGTTTTTCTCATGCTGTTCTCATGATAGTGAATAAGTCTCAGGAAATCTGATGCTTTTATAAAGGACAGTTTCACTGCACATGCTTTCTTGCCTGACACCGTGTAAGAAGTGCCTTTGCTACTCCTTCACCTTCTACTATTACTGTGAGGCCTCCCCAGCCATGAGGAACTATGAGTTCAATAAAGCTCTTTTACTTTATAAATTACCCAGTCTCAGGTATGTCTTTATCAGCAGTGTGAGGACAGACTAATATAGAGGTTGTACTAATTTACACGATCACCAGCAGTACATGAGCATTTCCTTCTCTCTGCCTATTCACCGACATCTGTTTTTTTTTCTTTAACTTTTTAAAAATAGTTGTTCTGAATGGTGTAAGATGGTATCTCACTGAAGTTTTAATTTTTCTTATTATTAGTGATGTTGAGCATTTTTTCATGTTTCTTGGCCATTTGTATATCTTATTTTGAAAAATTTCTGTATCTTTTGCCCACTTTTTAATGGGATTGTTTTGTTTTTTTCTTTTTCTGGTTAAGGTGCTTCAGTTCCATGTAGATTCTGGATGTTAAATTTTTCCTAGATGTATAGCTTGCCAATATTATCTCCCATTCTGTAGGTTGTCTGTTCACTCTGCTGATTATTTCTTCTACTGTGCATATGGTTTTTATTTTAAATAAGTCCCATTTGCTTATTTTGGCTTCTGTTGCCTTTGCTGTTGAGGTCTTAAGCATAAATTATTTGCCAAGAAAAATGTCCTAGGATTTCTTCTAGAATTTTTATAGTTTCAAGTTCTACATTTAAGTATTTAATCAATCTTAAGTTTATTTTTGTATAAAAATAGGGGTCTATTTTTATTTCTTCTGCTATCTAATTTTCCCAGCACCATATATTGACTAGAATAACCTTTCCACATCATATATTTTTGTTGACTTTATGAAAGGTAAATTGGGTGGAGGTATGTGATTTATTCCTGGGTACTCTAATATGTTCCATTACCTATGAGTCTATGTTTGTACTAGTGATATGCTGTTTTGGTTATTGCAGTGTATTAGTCGGGGTGGTTCTCTAGAGGAACACAACTAATAAGATAGATGTATACATGAAAGGGAGTATATTAAGGAGTACTGACTCACATGATCAAAAGATGAAGTCACACAATAGGCCATCTGAAAGTTGAGGAGCAAGGAAGCCAGTCCTAGTCCCAAAACCTCAAAAGTAGGGAATCTGACAGTGCGGCCTTTGTTATGTGGCTGAAAGCTGGAGAGCCACTGGCAGACCACTGGTGTCCATCCAGAGTCCAAAATTTGAAGAACCTGGAGTTTGATGTTTGAGGACAGGAAGTATTCAGCATGGGAGAAAGATGAAGGCCAGGAGGATTAGCCAGTCTAGTCCTTCCATGTTCCTCTGCCTGCTTTTATTCTAGCCATGATGGCAGCTGATTAGATGGTACCCACCCAGATTGAGTGTGGGTCTGCCTTTCCTAGTCCACTGACTCAAATGTTAATCTCCTTTGGTAACACCCTCACAGACACACCCAGGAACAATACTTTGCATTCTTTAATTCAATCAAGTGGACACTAAATACTAACCATCACATACAGCCTTGCAGTAGAGTTTGTAGTCTTACAATACAATGTGTTCAGCTTTGTTCATTTGCTTATAATTGCTTTGGCTATTTGGGTTCTTTTTTGTTTCCATATGACTTTTAGGATAGTGTATTTTCTAATTCCGTGAAGAATGACATTGGTAATTTAATCAGATTTGTGTTGAATCTGTAGATTGCTTTATTCAGTAAGGTCATTTTAATGATTTTGATTTTTCCAATCCATTAGCATGGGATGTTTTTCCGTTTGCTCATGTCATCTATATCTTTCTGTCATCAGTGATTTGTAGTTCTCCTTATAGAGATCTTTTACCTCCTCGATTAAATGTATTCCTAGCTTTTTTTTTTTTTTTACTTGTGACAATTATAAATGAAATTGAGTTGTTGATTTGATTCTCAACTTGAATATTATTGGTGTATATGGAAACTACTGATTTTTGTATGTTGATATTGTAGTCTGAAATTTTACTGAAGTCATTCAAGTCTAGGAGTCTTTTGCAGCATTCGTTAGGGATTTCTAAATTTAAGGTCTTGTTATCAGAGAACAGATAATTTGACTTCAATATTTCCAATTTGGATGCCTTTTATTTTTTTCTCTTGCCTGATTGCTCTAGCTGGGACTTCCAATAGGATATTGAATAGGAATGGTGAGAGTAAGATATCCTCATCTTGTTCCAGTTCTTGGGGGTGAGGCGCATTCAACTTTTCCCCATTTGGTATGATGTTGGCTGTGGATTATCATATAAGGCTTTTGTTATTTTGAGTTATGTTTCCTTGATACCTCATTTGTTGAGTGTTTTTACAATAAAGAAATGTTGGATCTTATTGAATGCTTTCCTGCATTTACTGAAATGATCACATACTTTTTGCTCTTAATTCTCTTTATCTAGTAAATTTCACAATATCCTATTTGCATATACTGGGCTATCTTTGCATCTCTGGAATAAAAACCACTTGATTGTGATGAATTATCTTTCTAATGTATGGTTGGATTCAGTTTGCTAGTATTTGGTTGTGAAAAACTGGGCTGTAGTTTTTTTTTTTGGTATCTCTTTCCCTGGTTTTGGTATCAGGGTGTTACTGATTTCATAGAATCAGTTAGGGAGGAATCCCTCCTCAGTTTTTTGGAATCATTTCAGCAGAATAGGTATCAGCTCTTCTTTGTACGTTGGGTAAAATTTGGCTATAGATCCATCTGACCCTGAGCATTTTTTGTTGGAAGATCATTTATTACTGATTATTCATTTTCATTATTCATTATTGGCTTGCTCAGAATTTCTGTTTTTTCCTGCTTCAATCTTGGCAAGTTGTATGTTTCTAGAAATTTATTTCCTCTTGCTCTTCTAGTCAGTGTACATAGAGAAGCTCATAGTTGTCTCTGATGATCTTTAGTATTTTCTTTTAATGTTTCCTTTGTCATTAGCTATTGTGCTTATTTAAATATTGTATATTTTTTGCTTGGTTAATCTAGGTAGCTGACTATCAATTTTGTTTATCATTTCAAGGAACCAATTTTTCATTTAGTTATTTTGTATTATTTTTGAGATCTCAATCTCATTTAGTTTGGCTCTGGTATTTTTTTTTTAATTCTGCTAGCTTTGTGTTTGGTTCATTCTTGTTTTCTAGTTCCTTGAGGTGCAAAATTAGGTTGTTAATTTGAGAAGTTTCTCTTTTTGATGTAGACATTTAGCAGTATTAATTTTCCATTTAACACTGCTTGTGGTATATTTCAGAGGTTTTGGTATGTTGTGTCTATTTTTATTTGTTTCCAAAAGTATTTTTATTTTTGCCTTAATTTTGCCTTTTTAATGAAATGTCATTCAAGAGCAGGATTTTTAGTTTCCATGTACTTGTGTAGTTTTTTGAGAATTCTTCTTTGCATTAATTTTTAATTTTATTCCACTGTAGTCAAAGAAGATACTTGATATTATTTCAATTATTTAAAAAAATTATTTCTTTATGTCCAAGAATATGGTCTATTTTGGAGAATGTTCCATGCACAGATGAGAAAAGTGACTATTCTGTGGTTGTTTGGTAGAATGTTCTGTAGGTATCTATTAGATCTATTTGTTCTAGAGTCCAATTTAAGCACAGAGTTTATTGACTTTCTGCCTCAATGATCTGTTTAGTGCTGTCAGTTGGGTCTTGAAATGTCCCATTATTATTGTACTGTTGTCTATCTCTTTTCTTAGGTCTGGTAGTTTGTATTTTATGAATCTGCATGCTCTGGTATTGGGTGTATATATGTCTAGGATAGTTAAATCATCTTGTTGAATTTAGCCCTTTATGGATTATATAATGACATTCTTGGTATTTTTTCACTGTGATTGATTTAAATTATGTTCCATATGATGTAAGCCTAGCTATGTATGCTTGTTATTGTTTTTCATTTGTATGATATATCTTTTTTCACCTCTTTACTTTAAATCTGTGAGTGTCTCTACCTCTTAAATGGGTCTCTAGTAGACAGAAGATGGTTAGATTATTTTAAAATCCAATTTGCTGGTCTATATCTTTTAAGTGGAACATTCAGTCCATGTATGTTCAAAGTTAACATTGATATGTGAGATTTTTTCCCAGTCATAATGTTTTAAGTCAGATACTTTGTAGTCTCAATTATGTAACTGCTTTTTAAGGTTTTGAGCTTTGTACTTATGTGTGCTTTTATAATGGAAAGCATTATCCTTTCATTTCCATGTTTAAAACTCTTAGAGCATTTGTAGGTCTGGTCTAGTGGTGATGAATTCCCTTGGCATTTGCTTGTTTGACATAGACCTTATTTTTCCTTCATTTATGAAGCTTAATTTGTCAGGATGTAAAGTTCTTAGCTGGCATGTTTTTCTTTAAGGAATCTAAAGAAAATAGAACCCCAATCTCTTCTGGGTTATAAGGTTTCTACTGAGAAGTCCACTGCTATCTGATGGTATTTCCTTTATAGGTGATTCAGTGCTTCTCTTAGCTGTTTTTAAGACTTTTTCTTTGACATTTCACTTTGACATTGGATAGTCTGATAATTACATGCTTTGGTTATTTTCCTCTTGTATAGTGTCTTCCAGGTGTTCTCTGAATTTCTTGCATCTGGTTGTCTATATCTCTAGCAAGAAAAGGAAAATTGTTCTTAATTATTCCCTCAAATATGTTTCCCAAACGTCTTGCTTTTACTTCTTCTACCTCAGGAATATCTATAAGCCATAGGTTTTGTCCCTTTACATAATTCCATAATCCCACATCTCTCCAAGGCTTTCTTAGTTTCTTAAAATTATTTTTTCTTTATTTTTGGCTGCATTATTTCAAAAGACTTGTATTCGAGCTCTGCAACTTTTCCTTCTTCTTGGTCTAGTGTATTGCTAACGGATTAAAATGCATTTTGACATTTCTTCAGTAAATATTTCATTTTCAGAAGTTCTTTTTTTCCTAATATATCTATCTTGTCCTTCATTTCCTGAATTTTTTTCTATTTCTTTTTGTTGTTTTTAAATGTTCACTTTCATCTCATTGAGCTTCCTTCTAATCCATATTTTGAATTCCTTATCTGTCATTTCATAATTTTCGTTTTGTTTAAGCTCCATTGTTTGAGAGCTTGTGTGGTCCTTTGGAAGCATCACAACATAGTTTCTTCATGGTGCTGGAGTTCTTATACTAGTTAATTCTCATCTGGAGAAGCTATAGATTTCAGTTTTGTGTTTACTTTCATTTGGATGGGCTTTATCTCCCTTTGGCAGCATGTCTGTTTTGTATTTTGGATAGGGTCCTTCTTTGCTTCTTTCTGCTTTAGCGGGCCAAGGCTCTGTATGAGTTCCTGGGTATAGATAAGCTTACTGTAATAGTTTTCTCAAATGCTAGTTGTTTGCACGTTGTAGTAGTGTTTTACTACGTGTGTCAGCAGGCTCACTGTCTCCTGCAGAGATAGGGAGGTGGAGGTCATAGGAGAATTATGTCGTTCCCCAGTGCTGTGTACTTCCATCAGCAGAAATTATATTGGGACGTGTAGCTCACCCTAGAGGATAGTAGGTGTCACTTGCATGTAATTTCCAACCAAACACTGAACAGTAGTGTCAGCAGAAATTGTGATGAGCTGTGCAGGTTGACCTCCTGGTCAGTAGATAGTGCTTTCAGGCAAGAGGTAGTTTCAGTGGTAGTAGTAACATTTTTACTTGGCTTTTTGTTGATCAGAGGAAGCACTGGTGTGTCCCAGGTGATGTGTGAGTCCATGGGGTTTTCAGGAGTCCACATCCAGGGCTCTGACACAAAGGGAGTTAGAGAGGACAACGTGAGGCAGGGCTGGATGATACAAGTCCATGACCAGGCTCTCCGGGATGGGCTTAAGCACTGGTTTTGGCTGGAGTCTGAGGACAGCTCTCAGGCCATTAGAGCAGCCATTCAAGGGGGCAGAATTGCTTCTTTCACATCACAGAGCCTACTCAGAAGGAAACCAGACAGGGTTTTGGCCTAGCAAGTGGCAGTGGAACCTGCCTGGCTCCCACAGCCCTAACCCAGTAGGTCTTCAGCCTCTGATAGCCAGCAGCAGGACAGAATGGTTAGGCTAGTCTAAAGCTGCCTGTGTTCAAATCACAAAGCCATTCCAGGATTTCTAGGGTTCTAGACTCTGTGGGGCAGAAATCACGGTTATGAGGCCACGCCTTTCCCAGTCCAGTCTTATAAAGGGAGGGAATGCCCAGCTCCTAGGCCAATATACAATCTGGTGCCACACACTTCTCTGTGTTTTGACAGTGGGGCTCCTTCCCCACTTGAGATTAGGTCACAGATCTCATCTCCATTTTCTTGGACGGTGTGTTTAAGTCCTAGGGAACTGGGACCACGCCAGAGGATTTGCCAGGAACTCAAGCACCAACCTCGATAGGGAGGGACAGACTGCTCCAAGGCTTCCAACAGCTCAACTGGGGCAATGGCGGCCAGGTTGTGGGCCCACCCTCTGTGGGTCTGGCCAAGCAGGTAAGCTTGGGAGGGACTGGCAGGCATGGGACACATGGTTCACATGGAGTCTGTCTTTGGGCCTCGTAAAAGTGACTAGTCCCTGCTCACTCCCTGGCCCAGTAGACAGCAGCAGCTGCAGAAGCTTAGGCAGGATACAGAGCCATGTGAGGTAGGCACCCAGAGTCATGCTTTGCTGAAATACTCAGCTCATGGAAGGTTTTGAGGCTCCATGTGAATTCAAGTAGTGACTTTTCATGGTCACCAGGCAGCTCCATCTACCCCTCCAAAGATTCTTTAGGTGTCAGAGATCTCCATAGCTAGAATCTCAGAGGTCCACAGTGGGAATGATACCCAGTGTTCCTTCACTGACTCCTGTCTCAGGTCTGGATCTGGGTCTCAGGGCCAGTCCTAGTATCTGGCAATGCTGAGCAGACAGCTCTACTTCTTTCCTTTCAACCACAGTTTCTTCCATCACCTGTCTTTTGAATTTCAGTTCATCACTTCTCTTTCAAAAGATGTGTTCAAAGTGTGAAGATTGTGATGTTTGGTTTCCTCACCATGGAAGAGGTGCATTCTTGCTGTATCTCACCAGCCACCTTGAACTCAAACCTCTGTCTTACCTGTTTCTAAATAAAAGCCTATATGTAGGCAACAGAAGAAACCAGATAAATACTTGATCTGTAAGTGATTTAAAATACTTTCCAATATTAAATGATTAAAACTTTTAATATTAAGATATTCAATATAAAATATATTAAATAAAATGTGAAGTTAATTCCACAATCAATTGTCAGTTAATTATGAGTACTTATTTTATTTCACTGTGCATTGCTCAATATTGCCTGCTTTCTTTTAATAATGACATTTTAATCCTTTACCTCCCTACTCTGTTCTCTTTGCTAAGATCAGCATTCTGTTTGCCATCAATGTTCTCTATAAGATACTGTGATACAGGGGAACATTTTCTTCAGCTACTTTTAATAGAAAGAGTCACTTTATTGTGTCTTAAATACTTTCTCAAGTACCTCTTTCATTACACAGTACATATTGCTGTTACAGAAATATTGCATCAAGCCTTCTTTCATAACTGAATAATTTTTATTTGTTCTTTAAAAGTATTTGTCAACTTTTTACGTTAATATAACTTATTTTTTTCAGTTTTCCCTCACTCCTGCAAATAGGCATTTAAAGACTTCACACAGCAAGACCTGCCAATAAGTCTAAACCCCCAGAGTAAATTAACATCATACCTCTCATCCCTTTCTTCTTCTAGTTCATTTACTCTGAAGCACATCAATATGATGATAATAATCAATGGTTTGTTAATCCAGTGAAATTATTGTCCAAATATTCAACATGAAATTCAGACATTAGAAAAAAATATGTTTTGTTATATTTTGGTTAACATCTTGACTTTTTCATCTTAACTAATTTCAGGGTTTGGAATTAACTAGAGAACACCACATGTTCTCACTCATAGGTGGGTGTTGAACAATGAGAACACATGGACACAGG